>JARKIB010000318.1:0-150895 GCA_029378385.1 Mycena metata | reverse complement strand
TTACCGCGGGGGGTCCGATCGCAGTGCTCCCTTATTATGTAATTGCGGAGTTTGAATTGACACGTGCCACGGCGCGCTTCTTTTCCGCAGCACCAGCGACGCGTTTCAACGCCCCTTGGCCTCCCCCACCCTGACACCCACGTGACGTTATCAGTTACGTTTATGCCGGCATAAGTCAGAGACGGCGGCTATTTGAAGTATTTGAGCGTATATATGTGTTTTGGTGGCTTATTGAGCTGGGTGAAAGCTGGGGGGAACAGGGTTCCCCCCGACCCCCCTCCTTTTGCCTGACGGCATGTTAATATTTTGAAAACAGGCTTTTTTGTGATTTTTCAGTTGATTTCAGGCTTATGAGTACTGAAGCGCGGGGGAGACCCCCGCGGACCCCCCTGCACTCGCCGCGAGGCCCACTGCGTGGTGCTGCGCTCGCCGCTGGGCCCGCTGCGCGGAGCGCAAGGCAAAAAAGTTTTAGTGTGCGTAAAACGCGCCTTCAGAGATTCGAACGAGTAACCGAAAGAACTAAATTATATAACGTATCTTCATCTCCGGCGGCGTAACCGCTCAGCAACGAGGCTGTTGGAACAGTGGAAATTAACTCTCCTAGACCACTAACCGGCGCTCGGACCTTCCCTTTTGGGCCTTATCTTTGATAAAGGTCTTATCATTTCCATATAAGGCAATGTCAGGGTGGGGGGCGTATGCCAGATACGCGTTTCTTCCTCACCTCCTGCTCAGGCGCCCGCTCAAACCTCAGTCTGTCTCTCCTTCTGGGTGCTCTACCTCATGTCTGGGCCTCCTGCGGACAGCCAACCACCGAAATTACTGTGCCTCGTAGCCACATAGCGAGCCTTTGACCCTACTAGTTCCTATCGGACACCAATGTACCTTGACCCTCCAGTGGTGTTTGCCCACTCTTATTCTCTGTACTCTCTCGCCTTGGATTCCCTCCTGGCCCACTTGCGTCGGTCGATAAACGCCAGCAAGAATGACAGTGAAGTGAAGGAAGGAAGATACAGCGGTGAAGGCGCACGCAGGATACGTGGCCTCGAGGTACGTGTACCGCCTCTCGGGGAGATACCCTTGCTCATCCACCCACCCACTACAGTGCACACCGACACGAAGAATCGCCGGTTTTTTCCTTTACAGTGTTTATCGCGCCCGCATTCACTCGTTAACTGTACGTCCTCATTTTCACTTTCTTTACCTTTCTTGCGGACTTGCACTCACAACACGCGCCCACCTCGAAACCTCGCTGCCGTCGACGCTGGGAACGTGCAGAACGTGGGCGATGACGATCGAAGGGGGAGGGAGAGTGCACCCGGCCAGACACCAGGTACGAGTGTACGCTACCTGCGCGGAGGGAATTAGTGAAAGGAAGAAAGAAGGTGTGTACTTTTCTCTGTGTTCTTCCTCATCTCTGTCTCCCTTACTTCCTGCTTCATCGAGCCCCGGCGTCGTCCCCATCTCCCTCCTCGTTCATCTCTACCCATCCCTCGCCGTCTTGTACGCTGTCGCCGTACCCTTTGCGCACACCAGCCGCTTCCGCAATGACACAACCTGGTCGTTACACCTACCCAAGTGTGCTGTGCCGGTAACTTGGGCTCCGCGTGCGCATCCACCAGAATGTGGCCGCGGTCAATGTTCACCATCGTTCAGTGTGCCGGCAGATGCAGCCGTGTACGGACTAGTAGTCTGCGCGCGTCGCCGAAGCCCTCGGATTCCGCATCTTCTGAGTAGATTCTACTGACAATCCCTCACCATCCATCCCCACCGCGCCGTCTCATTTCGTTCTAATGTTGCTGTACCTCGATATGTGATTCTGAAATAATATCTGTTCTCAACACTCACAAAGCCGCGGTCTGAGTTGAAATTGAACTTAACGCAAGCTAAGACAGCCAATGCCTCCTTGCGCGAGTACTTAACTTTTGAAATCAATACCAAGAAAACGGCCTCCGACAACATTGACATTGAAAATGCCTGATGAATGCAGGGATCTTTTGACAATCTTCATGGGTTATTTCGCGAAAGTAGAACCCTACAACGTTTGCCGAAGTTGAATGGATTCCAAATCGGGCGTGTTGGGACTCGGCGGGCCTCAAGAGCTCAGGTCGTGGCATTTATTGAGCAGAAGGGTAGAATTTCAGCATCCTGGTACCCTGATCGCGTCGCAGGAAAACTTTGACGAGCGGAGCATAAACATAATAACTTCATTACGACGTGAAGACGCCACTGGTTCATAACAGGGTTCGAACTTGGGCTATTCACAGTGAACCCGACGGTGTTTTCTTAACAGTCTCACATTTAGGAGCCCGCGGTGATGCTAGGTCGCGTATTCTGGGGCTCAAAGGCCAGTAGAACGCGCCGAAGAGGAAGTTTCGCGCGATGTGATGGGACCCCTGAAAATTCAAAGTCCGCAATTACGTAATAAGGGAGCACTGCGATCGGACCGGCGCGGTAACTAACAGACTTCAACAAGCGAGTTCCGAGCTTGATCGTTGAAGCGTCTGTCTTTGAGAGACTAAAGAGCTCCTGCCCCGGGTCCAACTTGAACTTCTGGCTAAGTTGCGGGCTGAAAAGGCTGCCGTGAAACAAAACATCCTATATTAATTATGTTCTATTTCTATTTCTATATGCCGTACCTGGACCCGATTCAGGGAATGAACGAATTCAAGTTGTAGAAGATACATACTTACACACATTCAGGGGCTCCAATTGACACTGACGTTGCGGGGACACGCGAATTGAAGTAAGAATATACCTGAAATGAAGGAATCGAGTGCAGATTAATAAACCGCGACGAACCCTCACTGAGCCTTGAACTACGTTGAACCCCAAGTCGTGTTAGTTCAGCAAAAGGAGTGCACCCACACCTGGATACCCAGGAAATCCCAGAAGAGACTCGGCACACCCAGTGAAGAGGCTCTCACCCAAATCTGCGTGAGGCGACCCATAGGTGAACGCAAACGAATATATCTACGGGAAGACGGGCGTGGGAATTCCATCAAAAGGGTTCGGGTTGAGGCCGTTGAGCCCAGGGCGGGTCAGTGGAGGTCGGGAAAGTAGTAAGAGTGGAGAGGGTGTACGGGTATTGCATTGTATGGTCTTTGGGCGGGGTACTTGAGGTTGAGGTGGATATATGCGGTATATTCGGAGCGGCATCTTTGGGAGGAGGGATTCAGATAGGAGGAAGGAGGGGAGGAAATAAACACACATGGAAGAATGTATTAGTGCAATAGGCCTATTTGAATATGTTCTGGGGCTGAGTGGGACAAAGTTAAAAGAGCCACGAGGGACGGACGTGGTTGAAACTTGAATTATGTAAGTTCACTTTGGAGCATGGGTTTGAATGTTGATGTTCGTCGGAGGAGTTGAGAACTAAATAAGGAGCGACTGTAATTTGTTATTAATGGTTGAGAAAGAGAACGAGGAAGGGCAACTTAGACTGACCTAAGTGAGTGGATTTTGCATAATGGGCGGGTGGTTCGACACCGTGGTTGTGGCAGTTAAGATGGATGCCTGGAAAGAAATGGACGCGTGAGCGACAAATAAATGGGAATGGGCATGGGAAATGATTGTACCTCGGTTGAAAGAGGGAGCAAAGCAAGGTACTTACTGGAGTCGGGGCAAAGTTCGGTTGAATGTTGAACATTGAGCTTGAACACCGACGTTGCGAGGACATGAGGATGTGTATTGAAGGGGCTGGTGTCACAATTCGATTCCAGTCTTATCGTTCCAACGCCATCTGAGACTGTTGCCAAACAGGAGCACACAGATAAGATAACGGCAGACGAGACCCCTAAGTCAGAGCCAGAACGGGAAGAGACCCCTGAGCCCGAGCCTATACCTGAAAAGGGATACGGCTTGAGTATGAACTAGTTGAGTTCAAGGACCTGGACTACAACAACGAGATCTTCGGCATTCCTGAAGATCAAGACGAACAGACCTTCGGCCAGGAGTCAGCCAAAGGCGACAACTCCGAAGTCTCGGAAGAAGAGATGACGGAACTCGAGTCAACACCCGAGAGTCGGAGCAAGGCCCAACTCCAGGAGTGGCTAGACGCTCTTGAGCAGATCACCTTCGGCAGCCAAGCCGGAGACGTAGAAGCCGGGAACCTGCTAAGGCAGAGGCTGGCCAAACTCGATGATAGGGTGTTGTGAGCTATCACTTTGTGATTAGCTCTAGACACCCTGCCACACAGAACAAAAGCGCCTTTCAGAACAACGGCTCGAAGCATGGTCACTGGCGCACTTGCACATTGGAAATCACTGATGGAAATCACTGGCGCACTTTTGGAAGTTAACGGCTAGATCACTGGCGCACTTTTGGAAGTTAATGGCGCATTCACTTGCTGGCGCACTCAAAGATTACAAGGGGTGCCCGCATTTGAAACCACTGGCGCACTTACAGATGGTTAATAAAGAAGTTAACAGCGCACTCAAAGATTACAAGGGGCGCCTGCATTCGAAACCACTGGCACACTTACAGATGGTTCAGAAAATAAAGGCGCGCTTTCGCAAATAAAAAGAGGTAGCTTTGTTCCTTGAACGAAGCTACCACTTTAAAGGCCAAACCCCGAGTCGAACGAGGGTAGTGGAACGAATACTGCCAATTGAACATCTGTGCACTAACCGCTGTGCTATCCGGCCGCAATGACTTAAAACGAATCGCACAGAACTATCAAACTGTAAAAGAGCGCCACGCACCCCGAAGATGGAAAGGTGCCGCGACAAGAAAAGAGTGTCATATTAATCAGCGACCTTTTACACATTTATTACACACACCAGGTTGTACCTGCGACGAAGACTACCAGGAAAAGCCCGCGAGTTAAAAAGGCGCTGAGCTAGGAAAAAAGAAGTAGTTAAATTTTCCAAGGCCAGACCCCGAGTCGAACGAGGGTAGCGGATTAAATATTGCCCTTGAACCCATCAAGTATCCGCGCACTAACCGCTGTGCTATCTGACCGTGATAGCTAGGGACTGGGGAACAATGACGACGTATACGAGAGAAGGACGCGCTGTTTGAAGAAAGGCGCAGGCGCGGTTTGGAGAAAGAGCGCAGGCGCTGTCTAAAAGAAAGGCGGGCACGGTTTTAAGGAAAAGGCATGGGCGCTGTCTAAAAGGAAGGCCAGCACGGTTTGAGAAAAAGGGCGCAGGCGCGCTTGGGAAGAAAGGCGCCGGGGTTAGACCAATGGGGAAGCAGGAAAGGATATAAAAAGGGGGCGCGAAGGAGAGAGGAGGCATCTAAGTACCTCCACTGCATACTGCTAAAGGAAAGGTGCTCCCATTGAAACGGGAGGTGCTAATCCAGTACATTGTCAAATCAAATAAATTAGTGTGCCTTCACGAGAGTGGGGTAACAAGGGTCACCTTGACCGCGGTTGTACAGAAAAGAAACTGCGCGAGAGACCTCCGAGACAAGAAAGGAGGAAACATTGGAAATAACAGGTGTTGAAGCACGCGTTCAGTTGAAGAAAAGTGCGGCGCGATCCTCCAAACAGCCAGCAGACCTACCCAGGCTGCGTGTAACTGTTGACTTTTGGTGCTCATAATGCACCCCTTGCGTGCGTAGGGCGCATTTATCGAGAAGGCACCTTTTACCAGCTCGACTATACCATTTCCCCCATCCAATTCGGCACATCTCACTCGATTAGCTAGAAAGGCGCCTCGCGTCTGGCTATTTGCGTGCGCACCAATATTCAGATTGCAAAGGAGCACATTACAATCTAAAGGCGCTGCATTTACCCAGTTCTGAAGAAACTGTTTGCGCACCCTATACGAAGCAAGGAGATACGAAAACACCACATTACTCAAGTTTACCGAGTAGGAGCGTACTTCGCATCGCAGAGCGCCAATCCTTTGCGCGAGTGTAGAAGAATCTCCCATCGCGTCTTTTTCGGAAGGCTAGCCGCCAACGAGAGACCAAACTCTTGAGGAACCTAGCGCCTTTCTCGAAATCTGCTACTCGCAGACGAGAAAATCTGTATTAACCACCACCACCACATAAAATATCACTCCGTAGAAGTAGAGAGCGCCACCAGCCCGATTATTTCCCCCTAGAGGACGAATAAAACTATTGTATTACAGTTTGACTGTAATTCCACAAGCAGATTCGAGTACAGTAACCACAGTCCACATCACAGTGTGTACTGGAACACACATGAAAACTACCAAGCTTTCTTCGATTCTCGACCTATACTCAGGCAAAGTGAGACTAGAACTGAGGAAATATATTCTCCTCGGAACGATATTCTACACTGCTTACAGTCAAAAGCGCCGGCGATTAACAAGTACTTTGAAGCCCAACTTAGAGCCTTAACAGGTGTCTTAGTTCAGCTTCACGGTCTACCACTGGGCTCCAGGAGTTGGCTTACGGCCAGATTCCTTGAGTACCGAGGTGAACAAGAGGAACCACTACAGTCTTGGCAGCTGAGCGCTACTAGCGGTAGCCTCATTACGATAAGGGAATTTAACTACAAACCCTGCCTTAGAGCTAGGAACCGGCCAACGGTTGAGCCTAGAAACTCGAAAGGAGTAACATCAGATATTAGACAACGCTCCCAACAGTAGTACTGAAAGGAGTTAGGAATGATACCGCCAACCGTTGGACAAGCAAAACTCGTCCAACTGTTGGCGTCAGAGAGACACTCATGACGGTTGAGTACACCAGACAGAAGAAGCGGCTAGACCTGATTCGAGCACCCTAACTGTTGGAGATTCCAACGGTAGGACTTAACTCGTACCATCCTAACCGTAAGTACCGACAGCCAGGCTGAGCTATTTATAGAAAATTGGCCTAATGGCTGGCGGTTGGTGGCCGTGCAACCTTACGGTAGAAACCTGCCTATGGCAAGAATACAGGAAAAGGTCCCTACCTCAGTCCAACGGTAGAAACTTACTTGGATAAGATATAAGATAAATAGGTCTCTTACAGTTGGAACCCCTGGCGGCCAGTCTGGTCTATTTATAGCCGATTGACCCGACGGTTAGCCATGGCTGTGCAACTCGACAGTAGCACCCCTACCTATAGTAAACATTCAGGAAAGACTTATACCGTTGCGACAGTCCAGCAGTAGGGCCAAGTACCGAACAAGATACAAGATAATATGAACTTTACGGGAGAAACCTCCTACGGTCTAACTGCCTCCGACGGCAGCGGTTGGTCTGACCAAATGACGGGAGATCAACTGACAGCTGGAGGTTGGCAACCGGAACTACGGGAAGCGGACGGTTGAAGTTTGAACTGGAGATACGTTCCTTGAAAGGTGGTCTACCATTGGTCTGAGACCAGCGGTAAGCCATTTACCAAGTCCTCTTGAGATAAAGAAATGAAAAAGATACTAGTTGAAGTGCCTACGGTAGAAGGGCTTCAGCGGTGAGTGGCAGAAGAAAACCATTCGCCATCGGGGCAATTCGGCTGAGATCACGACAGTACGATCACGGACTAGAGATAGGCGGTCGAAAGCACCCACGGTTTGGGAATTCAGCCCGCCATTGGATCGCTAACTGCAGGACCACACCACCCAACAATCATGACATATCACGACATTCCGACTCAGTTCTGTTTATCTCCTTTTTGCTCCTACCGTTTGTATAAATAATAGCTACATTGACAAATGCACTCCAGTAGACTACCCCCCACGTTTGGAGGAATATAGTGCACTCAGAACGAGACAAGAAAAGATTTAAGATACTGCAATAAGATTGGATCGAGGTGTGTACGTCCCCGTGCAACTGCCGTTTAAGACCATCATAAGTGCAGCCACCTAGCCAGCCGCTAGCCTGTTGGTTGCCGCCGTTGCCCACCGGAAAGTAGCCGCTGTTGAGTTTATCTCCCGCCGTTACGAGTACCGTCCGTGGGAATTAAGGAAAACCTCGTCCCTTTCGGCTTACGGTGGACTATTCTGTGGCCAGAGTATTCACTGTAGCGTTGCATGGTCTACTTCTGGACTTACTCACAGATGAGTTGCCTATAAGTCGAAGTTCAAATCCGACGGGAAACACTTCTCACGAGATAAATCTATCCTACCGTTAAAGAAAAGCCAACCACTGCCCTTACCGCTGTGAACCAACCATCTTGAAGGGTGATACGTACCCTACTTCCCTGAACACACACATACACAAGTATTGAGACTGGAGTTAGTGATTTGATTAGATTTGGAGTTAGGGTATTGGTTTGAGTTATACTCGCTACACTTGATTAGTGCTTCATATGTGATGATTTCACGGCTGCACCCCAGTGCACCGTTTCATCGAGCAGAAGGTTCTCCAAGAAGAAGCTGAAGAGAACCAAGCCGCTGACCAAGGGATCACAGAGAATATAGATCCTGAAGTCAAAGATCTTGTAGACATTCAGAAGGATAAGGATGATAACGAGATAGCAGAACGGGCACAGGTTGAAGTGCCGAGACACCCACAGGCACCTAAAATAGTGGAAGCGCCCAGGCGCCCCTATATTGTTAGCTGGGTCTCCGCAATGAAATCATCTCGTACCTCGCTTGTCCAAGAGAATCACAACAGTAGATTGTAGAGTAATGGACCGTGGTGTTCACACTGACCTGATGCGAAAGAGAAGTGTACATATTCACTGTGGTGGTCCCAACGAAGGGTTAGGTGAACATCCAATTGAGCCAAAAATTGAACCCTTCTTACGTAGTTGAGGCTACATTATGTCTGACCCGGTCGGTTTGACCATAATGACAGTTATCTACACCATCTAGAATAACTCAAGAAGAAGAAAAGTACCTGAAGTCGAAGCATGATGACACCCACCCTATTCCCGACATGCCCGAGGCCAAGTCATACTGGATAGTGCAGCTACATCTGGACCCCTAATTTGAGAAAGCTCAAACAAACAGCCTTCACGTGTATGTGGCTCGGAGCACAAGCTTACCTGTTTCCATTCAGAGAAAGTATACTTTCACTCTGTATGTACCTTGACTGGTTATCACAATCAATCTTTCAATAAATAAATAAATACTTGTTTCAAAAGCTACCTACAGCCATCACCACGTTGCTTTCCGCTACATACTGTCTAACAGTTTCTTGATCTCCAGTGTGTCTGGATGATTGTCACCCAGAACCTGCTTCCGTTTTTCTAGCACAAGAACCCTGAGTTCTTGGGCCTTGTGATGCTCCCCCAGGTCTGAGTATGAGCTGGCCAGACTAACCATGGTATGCAGGGTGTTTGGATGATTCTCACCCAGAACCTGTTTCCGTTTTTCCAGCACCATAACATTGAGTTCTTTGGCCTCTTGATGCTCTCCCAAGTTTGAGTATGAGTTGGCCAGATTACCCATGGTATGCAGGGTGTCTGGATGATTCTCACCCAGAAGCTGTGCCCGTTTCTCCAGCACAATAACCTCAAGTTCTTTGGCCTTTTGATGCTCTCCCAGGGCTGAGTGTGAGATGGCCAGATTACCCATGGTAAGCAGGGTGTGTGGATGATTCTCACCCAGAACCTGTTTCTGTTTCTCCAGCACAATAACATTGAGTTCTTTGGCTTTTTGATACTCTCCCAGGTGTGAGTATGAGTTGGCCAGATTACCCATGGTAAGCAGGGTGTCTGGATGATTCTCACCCACAAGCTGTGTCTGTTTCTCCAGCACAAGAACTCTGAGTTCTTGGGCCTTTTGATGCTCCCCCAGGTGTGAGTATGAGCTGGCCAGATTACCCATGGTAAGCAGGGTGTCTGGATGATTCTCACCCACAAGCTGTGTCTGTTTCTCCAGCACAAGAACTCTGAGTTCTTGGGCCTTTTGATGCTCCCCCACGTCTGAGTATGAGCTGGCCAGACTAACCATGGTATGCAGGGTGTTTGGATGATTGTCACCCAGAACCTGCTTCCATTTCTCCAGCACAATACCCAGGAGTTCTTTGGCCTGTTGATGCTCCCCCAGGTCTGAGTATGAGCTGGCCAGACTAACCATGGTATGCAGGGTGTTTGGATGATTGTCACCCAGAACCTGCTTCCATTTCTCCAGCACAATACCCAGGAGTTTTTTGGCCTGTTGATGCTCCCCCAGGTCTGAGTATGAGTTGGCCAGGTGACTCATGGTATGCAGGGTGTCTGGATGATTCTCACCCAGAACCTGTTTCCGTTTCTCCAGCACAACACCCTTGAGTTCTTTGGCCTTTTCGTGCTCCCCCAGGACTGAGTATGAGATGGCCAGGTTACCCATGGTACGCAGGGTGTCTGGATGATTCTCACCCAGAACCTGTTTCCGCTTCTCCAGCACAATACCCTGGAGTTCTTTGGCCTGTTGATGCTCCCCCAGGTCTGAGTATGAGTTGGCCAGATTACCCATGGTACGCAGGGTGTCTGGATGATTGTCACCCAGAACCTGCTTCCATTTCTCCAGCACAATACCCAGGAGTTCTTTGGCCTGTTGATGCTCCCCCAGGTCTGAGTATGAGCTGGCCAGACTACCCATGATACGCAGGGTGTCTGGATGATTGTCACCCAGAACCTGCTTCCATGTCTCCAGCACAATACCCTGGAGTTCTTTGGCCTTTTGATGCTCCCCCAGGTCTGAGTATGAGTTGGCCAGATTACCCATGGTAAGCAGGGTGTCTGGATGATGGTCACCCAGAACCTGTTTCTGTTCCTCCGGCACTTCTTCTCGTAGTTTCCCAGCTTGTTTGTATCTTCCCCCTTCCCAAAATATCATTGCATATTGTAACTTGAAAACCCAGGCTACTTTTGTGTTCATCTCTACAGCCAATTCAACATGTGGATACAATAGCAGACTTGTCAATTGCATATCCCACAGTGAACGTTCTGAAATAGCCATGCCAAGTATGGACCCCATGGTCAACATGTATTCTTTTGGGTGTTGAACTGTTCCGCGACTCCAAGAATGTACCAATGGATGGATGAAAAAGAGCTTCTTCTCTGCATCAAAGCTAATCAATGAATAAGATTGGACCTCATTGGTAGCATCTAGAAACTGCAAAGAGTCCCATTCTCCAGTTGGTCCCAGAAAATACAAGAGGAATTCCAGAGGCTTCTGTAGTTCTTCAGATGGACCATTAGCATGGAACTGGTACTTTGATGCATAGCTGAAGATTTCCTCTGAGATTCCATTATAATGGAGGAATGAACAATGCTGCAGGAACATGGCAGCTGGTGGTGTGAGCCGGTCAAAACTCATTTGCCATGTTGTGTGCACCGTGCGAGCATATCGGTCATGAGACTGTGCAGGCTTTTCACTAAGCAGTCGTGCTTGGTTCTTTGTATAAAGAGCCAGATAGCCATCCAAATTTCGAGATTTGGATATGAATGCACCAGCCTGATCAATTGCCAGAGCTAGATGGTGCAATGACTAATGAAATGTTAAACATTAAATGAGTTACCAGGCCCAATTGTCTGACCTTTACAATTTCTGCTGCAATTTGTTCAGTACGGACTGTGGCTTTCTGCAAAGCACTCTTGAGTAACAATGCCACTGCATCTTCCTCTTCCATGTCCGACACAGGGGAGTTGGATCCAGCATAAACACACATTTCTGGATTCCGAGAGGTGATGATGACATTCCCATGATTGCACTGAGGAATATAATCATGCAGATTGATATTGGGGTCATCTGCGTTGTCAAAGAAAAGTAGCCATTCTTCCACATTGCTGGCCAGCCACAGTAAGCCATTTTCTGGAGAATCTCCAAAATCTTTCAGGATGGCTATATTCTTGAGGCCTGTCTCAATTGTTGCAATGGTGCTTGTGTCAATGAAAAAGATGTCTGAGAAGCTGCAACTGGATCAACAAATCATTCCCAGTGAGAGGATTAAGCTTACCGAGATGATGACTCCTTGATGAATTTCAGAGCAATCTGCGTTTTTCCGGCACCTCCGAGTCCATGCAGCACATAGATGTGTTGGCTCCCAGGATCAGAGAAAAAATACTGCATTTTCTCCAGGATATCTTGTCTGCCACAGAAGATTCTGGATGGAGGAGGACAATGACTGGCAATTTGAGATGCTCGGACATTCTGAAGCCGCAATGTCTGGTCTGTAGCAACTGTGGCTTGCAGATTGTGTGCAATTAACTGTGCTGTAGTGATATGCACAATGGGACCCTCCCCCACCCCACCAGTGCCACCTTGGAGGTGTGCCAGACCCCCAGAACCACCTTGGCCACCTATGCAAGATGGTTAATTACTTTTGCGCTTTAAGAAAAGCAGTTCCGCACCAATGATGTTGAGTGATCTAGGATCACCGTCTAGCGAAAACATGACACTGTGTTGACCCTGGGAGGCAAGCATATCAACCACCAGAACCATTTCCACAGGAGAGAAACTGACTTGGGAAACAGAGGTATCACTGCAGTAGTGGATGTGGACGTGGAGGCCAAGGAGATGACACACAACGTGGGAGACACGGGGACAACACTGGCCGGATGCCGATCTTTATTCTAATTATAATCAGCGCATACGTCTCCACCGTCACTTACCTAGAATCTCACCGCAATTTAGATAGAACAGCCGCTATCATGATACAGCATGTAGATGGAGTTGAACTACCGTCGCCTGATCAACTAACTTCCTGGAATGAACTCATTCATTGCTGTGCCTTCGGGCTGTTCCAGCTCTAGAGCCCAAAAGAGCACGGTGGGTGCTCCACGCCCCAAAGATGCATCAAAATAAAGGCTGTTGAACTTTGAAAATAAAGCTGTTATGACTTCGGACAGACAGACAGACAGACACACATCTCTCTCCTTATAACAAATTATGCATGTCTGAAGCCTTTAAACTCCGCTGACATCTCGCTGCGGCACGGCTGATTTCACATGCGAAAGATATTCCACCTCCGGGATGCCGAGTATACCGACGGTGCGCCGAAGTCTGCCTTCCAATCTCACAACGTCCTTCTATCATTGAAACTCAACAGCTTTATTTCAGGTCTCAACAGCTCCGAAATTTATATTTATATCACCCCTATAACCGAAGTGGTCGCGCCCCGCCGCGCTCTTGTAATTTTATAAAAAGAAAGATTGTATGCTCTTCCGGTGTTTCCTGCGCACTACCTACCACTTTACATGGCCAGACGTGGTTGCTTCCTTCGAACCTTCCGCGACTCAAATTGAATTGACTCTGCCTCGAATGAAATTATTGCACCCTACACCCTACCCCTACGGCCACCGGTATGCACAACACCCACACTGATCTTCTCTCCCCTGTAGAGCACGTGCACCACATCGAGCTTGGGTTGGACGCCGGGGCGGAGGCTGGGGTGAGTGTGAGTAAGCATGGGTGTCGTTTGGAACAAACAAATAGTAGGGAAGGCAAAGAGGCAGCGGGAGAAGTGTGCGAGGAAGAACTCGAGGACGGAAGAAAGGAGAAGAAAAAGCAGGAGGAAAGCGAGAGACACGCTTCCACCCCACCCTCTCCGCGTCTACGTCCACACCCACAGGACAGTGCGCAACCGCCGCGACGTGCCCCTCCGTGTCGATTCCGCGCGGGGTGGATTCGTATCTGCGAAAGCAAGCAGTCAGTGAGGGAAAATCAGCGAGGTCGATTGGTTTGAATGAGGGAGGAGTGGGCGCGCAGGTCCCCGCGTGCGCATCGTCGAAACAAAGCCTGCACGACGGACGCATCTTTGTCTCGCGCCCGTGCCCGTGTACGGCTTCGTCCCCCGCATACGCCCCGCTACCGTACACGTCCCCGTTGGCGCGTACAGCACCGTCCCCTCGCGTACGCCGCGTCCACGCGTCCCATACACCGCCGTGCCCACATACGACCTCGTCCCCCTTCCGACCCCTCCACGGTCCCCGCGGCCACTCTCGACAGCACTCTCGCGCCCGTCCCCGCCCCGCACACACATCCCCTCCCGATCCCCACTCACTCCCCCTCTCCTCTCGACAACGAAAAAGGAATAAGGAAGGAAACTCGAAAAACTCACCCACAAACCCTCACACACGTACTAATAAAGTGCCACTAATAAAGAGAGTGGGATAGTAGAAAGAAAAGAAGACAGAATAAGAGCGGTGCGACGCCAGCACGAAGACACCTCGACCGGGCTCAGACAGCGAGCACGACGGCAGATAGAAACGGGCGCGAAGCACGAAGAACAAGCGCCGCTGGGCCTCGATTGCACGAACACGAGAAGTAGGGAGAGTGCCCACCCGCTGCCACGGAAGCACGCACACGTATGCATACGCAGAACGAGCACGCATGCACGCATGTGGCTGTCGCCGCACACGAAGATGCGGTGGCGCCAAGAAAGAAAGGCGCGGTGACAACGAGCATCCGTCGTCTTGCACGCGCACGCGAACGCCGTCGTCGCGCACCCATAAACCTCGACGTCGACGTGGCAGCATCCCGCCCTCGGTCCCAATGCCCCACAGCGGCTCGCCCAAGTGCGCGTTCTTCCTCCCCACCAAACACCCTCCGCACTCCCACTTCCCACTCCCACTCCCACTTCCCACTTCACCCACAAAAACACAAAAAAAAACTCACGCGCCACCACCTCACACCCCGCCGCTCGGGAACGGTGTGTCACATGCGCACAAACAGGCCAATGACGAGCGAGTCGTGGGCGTGCGCGTCGGGGATGAGGAGGCATGGGAGACGGGGGAGGCGCGGGAGGAGGAGGGCGAGGAGCTGCTGCTGGTGGTAAGAAGGGGTGAAGGGATGGAGATGGGCGCCTGAAAACGCGTCAGTTTAATTAATATGAGAACACAAGAAGAAGATAGACAGAGGGAGGGAAGAGAGAGGGGGAAGGAAGGTGGGGACGGTGTGGGCAAGGAAGGGAAGTGATCTAAAAGAGGGAGGGAGGCAGCGTTGGGAAGGCGGGCGAAGAAGAGGGAGAGGAGGTACGGGAGGACGGGGGTAGGCACAAGGTATGTAAGTAAGTACGCAGCCGCGAAGGGCATCGTTGGGAAGGGCGGTGTGTGTGTGCGCAAGAAGGGAACGCAAGAAGAAGGGAGGTGGGCCATGTAAAGGGGAAGGAAAACTCGAACTTACCCGGCCTCCACACTCTTGATGCGCTCGGCAAAGTCCTGGTTAGCGGCGTACGCGGCGTAGTGAGTGTGTGTCCTCGGAGGCGATGTCTTGCCACAGAAGGTAGTGGAAGAGGGCCAGAGGGCTGTGGGCGAACGAGGGTTAGTATGAGGTTACGGACAAGATGATAGCGGAGAAGGGAAGAAGGAAGAAGGAAGGGAGGACGCGCAACGTGAAACACCTCCGTCACGGACCCGCCAGAGCCCGCGGCCAAGCGCACGTCGTCCATTGAGTAGAAACGCGCGATGGCTCCGCCAGCTGCACAGCCGGGCAAGGGAGCGCGACGCGCGATAACTGCGGCAGCAAACGGCGGCGGATAGACCACCGTCCCAAACATGCGATATCTCGAGCCCAAGCGCACATTTGATTGAGTATGAGCGCGCGGTAGGAGTAGGAGAGACAACGCGGCATAGCTCCGCGGAAAACGCGCGCGGAGCACAGTCTCGCGCAATCGGGCAAGGGAAGGGAACAGGAGAACGCTGCACGCGATAGCCCCCTCGTCGATAAAGGCTGAGTGCACCTCGTACCTCACGCAGGAGCCTCGTAAACGAGCGCGCGATAAAAGGAAGAGATACGATGCGCGATAGCTCCGCCCGTCGCCGAGGTGGAACGTAGAGCCCGGGCTCGCGCAATCGGGCAAGGAAGGGAAGAAAGCAGGAGGATAAGCACAACGCTGCGCGCCATATCCCCCTCACAGGCTAAGCACACATCGTATAGGATCCTCGCAAGCAAACACGTGAAGGACAGGAGAACGCGACACGCGACAGCTCCGCCGAACGAGGACGGAGCAGCAAGACTGAGAACTGTGGCAGACGAGCTGGCCGTGACGAACACGCCATAGCTCGAGTCCAAGCGCAGATTGTGCAGTCTAGCACAAACGTGCGATGCGAGGAGACGTGAGGCAAGTGTCGCTCGGCCCACAAAAACGCAACGCACCCCTCCACAATAAAAAAGTAAAAAACAGATAGTAAGACTGGCACTCACTCTCTTTACAATGCCCATCGTAATGCCCGTGCGCATCCGCGTCCTCGAGCCACACCGGCACATACATGGTCTTGCGATCGTCCTCCGGATCTCGGCGGGCTGATACGTCCCCAACGTCTCCTCGAGCTTCTTCCATTCGTCCTCGGTGACGCTCTCAGTGGCGCTCTCGCTAGGGATCGGCTGCGGGGTAGAGGGCAGGGGCAGGGACGCGGTGGAGGAGGAGAGCCTGAATATCGCCGGTCCAGCCAATGGTGAGCTGCGAGGAAACGGATGGGGCCGAGCATGCATATGGCGGCGTGGCCGTAGCGCGGCACCAGTGTCCACAAGTCGTGGTTTTTCTCTTCGAGTACGGGCGAGTCGGCCTCGGCGGCGGCGTCAAGGGCGCCTCATCGGTAGAATGCGAACGATTGAGGGTGGCTTGAACAGGGAGATAATGGCGAGGACGCGTCCGGAGTCTGACTTGAGTGCCTTCGAGTTGTATTAGCGTCCATTGGGGGGGGGGGGGGATTTATTATACTCGCGTGGTCCAAATGTCTGAACAACGAGTTTACCGAAGACAAACAAGTAGTAATGTACGGGTGGTTATCCTTACATAAACTACAGGATGCCAACGGAGCACACACCATTCCAGGGGGTCGTGCGCACTCGACTCACATTGGCTGGCCGGCCGTTTGAATGGCAGGATTCCGGTTAAAACCCAGTGGGACCTGACCATCAGCTCGAGTGAGCTGCTGTGCGGGAGGGGTTCCCCCTTCCCAGGTATAAACTCCCCGGAATCCACCAGTTGCTGTGAGCTGTTGTACGGCTGTCCCTTTGCAGAATGCATGCACAAGACAAATAATTTCAAGTCAAGAACAATTGAATATGAATGCACACCAGAATTGTGTCACAGAAAACATTGCGAAGCAAGTAAGCCATGCGAAGACCGAGATCGTGAGGTTGGTCCCGGAAATCCCGGCGCTGCAAGGAAATAATGTTTGCGCCAGGAATGGGTTGATCGCACAGTCCCATTGGGCGTTGTTTTGACCGGAGGGTGGGACCGGCATCCAATGAGCGCGTGGTTGTAACGGCCAGGGTAGCATCTTTGAGGATAGCGAGTAGCTGCGCCAAGATTGCCAGGCAAGAGGAGCGGGCCGACCGCGAGGCGGGAGGAAGCGGAAGGCGACCCGGTAGATCCGACGGTTACCAATGGTCCGTGCGTGGGTGCACGAAATATGGGGGTGCCGGGGCCACGGGCGCACGTCGGTCGCCCCCCCAGCAGTCCGAGGAGCAAGGCTCGACAGCGGTACTTCCCAGGACATTCGGTCCACTCACACCCGAGGGCGGTGTGTGGTTTCCAGGCTGGAGGATGAGATGGGAACAGATAGCGCGCACACAGGTGCATGAAATGGTACGGGAGCAAGGTTTCCCCCTTTTTTGACCTCGACTGCCAGGGTCACAGGCCAGGATGGCTTGTACATCAGCATTCAGAGGCAATGCGGCGGTTCCCGAGGCAGGAGGGAAGGCTAGCAGCGACTTGTGGTGTTTTTCGAGATTCGACATGATGGTCCGGATATGGGAATTGGAAAGAATGAGTTGAAGAGAAATGATTGACGTAACGCGTTCTTCCCACGCGTGTCTCTCCTCCCGCCACCATCGCCGACTCGCCTCTCCCGCCCCAACGTCATTCCGTAGCAGCCCGACACAACCCGACTCGACGCACATCGCGATCGCCCACGACCATCCAGCTTCACATCAAGCAGCGCCGCTCGCTCTTGGGACCCGCGCGTCCACGCCCTGTGCGCACATCCTCGACTCGACACGATCCGCCGCAAGTACCCGTGTTCGCCCGCTAAACACTACCGTGCGATACGCTCGCCCGCAGCAGCCGCTCCGTCCTCGCGCCAATCAACATACCTGTGACTCCCTTGCGCGCACGCACATCGCCGGCGCCCACCCGACCCCGCAAGAGGATCGGAATCAACGCAACGTCTCCCATCCGCCGCGTCAATGTACCGTTGCGCACCGACTGCGCCAAACCCGCTGCTATCAAACTGTAATGCAGCGTATTCTCTCATGCTCATGCTTTTTAACTTTCCTCCTTCCCTCCTTGCGTAGAATGCCTCCTCTAAATCACCGAGCCAGGCGACGAACCCGTATACTTATAGAACGCAGCTACTGTTTGTGCGGCGTACAGATTCAATCGAATACATTGTGTTCCTCCATCTCCTGCGGCTTCAAACTAAATCGAATGAAAGCCAAGTAAATGAACGCAAGTGAACGTAAATTCGAGCGCAGAGTTTCGACCTTGCTTACCTCCTCCCTGTGCCCCGTACGTCCCAGGGCGTCTTCGAGCTTCGCACGCTCCTCCTCGGTGACGCTCTCGCTGGAGATCGGCTGCGGCGTGGAGGGTGGGCAGGGACGCGGTGTAAGAGGAGATGGCGCGGCGGGTGGGTCGCCGGTGCAGCCGATGATAAGCTGCGAGGGAGCGGATGCCGTTGATTATGGCGGGGTGGCCGTACCGGTTCCAGGGGCGGCGCCGTCAAAGGTGCCTCATCGGCAGAATGCGAACGGTTGAGGGTGGCTTGCACAGAGATAATGGCGGCCAGAGGGGGGATTCCTGCTGCACGATCGCGATGGTCTGCCTCGAGTGCCCATTGAATTGGAAAGATTTAGTTGAATTGAAGAGAATTAGTTGAAAGCAGAAGAGAAAAGGAGTGACGTAACGCGTTCTTCCCACGCGTCTCTCCCGCCACTATCGCCGACTCCGCCTCTCCCGCCCCAACGTCATCGCCTAGCAGCCCGACACGACCCTTCTCGATGCGCATCGCCCACGACCCACTGAGACCGTGTCCAGCTCCACATCAAGCAGCCCCGTTCTTTCGCTCCTGGTACTCAAGCGCCTACGCTCTGCGCGCACATCCTCAGCGCCATACGACCCGCCGCAAGAACTCATGCTCGCCGGCTGAACACTACCGCACAATCCGCCCGCCCGCAGCTGAACAACGCCTCTGCGCATCAAGCCACCACCAACCTATATATCTGCTCCCACGTATACGGCGATTGTACGCGTCGCCCAATTTCGCCTCGCGTCCCCGACCCCGCGAGGACCCGGATCCCCTTCAAGTTCGACCTGGGTCAACGCACCCTCTGCGCGCCCGTGTAGCGTTGCGCACCAGCCGACCCGCTGCTTGCTACCAGACTGCCGTCAAGCCCAGCGCTCTGATGCAGCGTACGTGTGTATGTTCGCATCCTCGCATGCATGTCTGTCATACTCATTTACTTCGTTCCATGCATAGCATACCTACATCTAGATCTTCAAGCCGGCGACTCTGTCGGATATTTAATGCTTAACATAGAGGGCAGCGACTGTTCTTTCTTTTTGTGGGCGCAGATTCAATGCAATATTGTTTCTACTTCTCCTGCCGCCTTCTTTGAAACTCAATCGAATCAAAAATCAGTAAACGAACGAGGACCAACGCAAAATTCGTTACCTCCTCCGTTGGTCCCTTGTGAGAGCTGCTCGGCGTTGGCTCGTTGGCTCAAACTCGACCCAACCACAAAATTACCCAGTCCGACTCTAAGTTTTCTTGACTGAAGGGAGAGCGTCCTCGGGTACTCCTCATCCTACTCACCTTTGGCTCCAAGTTCCACCTTCGCCCGCACACTTGCCGCCTCGCCGCCTGCCCATCTCATCTTAACCCCTCCAAACCCTCATCTCAAACCCACCTCGAATTCAAATCCGGTCGCGTCGACCAACTACACAATCAATCAATTCATCCTCCGACGAGTCCGAGTCCGAGTCCGGGGTGAGTTGAGGTGAGACTTGAGTTAAGTTTTGAGGCGAATCTATTTGAGCGAGAACGAAAACGCGGTGCGGGGGAGGGATACGATCCGACGAGAAGGAGAATGAGGTGGGGAAGGGACGAGTTGAGTTTTGAACGAGCACGCGGGGTAGGAACGAATGAGAAATATTAATGAGCGGGGGTAAGGCTGGGGTTCAAATGCACGAAGAACGAAATGAAATAAAGCTTACAGGGTGCGAGTGGGTGGGAAGTGGAAGTGAGGAAGCACTTGCCCCCGATTCGACTTGTTAAAGGCGTGCATAAGCCGAGGGGGGGAAAACGGGCGGCGGTCCTTGGCCCCGGAATTCAAATTGTCAGCGCAACACCTAATACCCATGTATCCGGAATAAGTCACGGTGGGTGATTAATTGGAGTGGAGGTTGAACTTACCAACTCAACTTCGAGAGAAATCAGCGGAAGCAGATTCCTGCGAAGCTCGAGGATGGAATCTAAACCACGCGTCCTGTCCTGTCTCTTTCCGGGAAAACGAAGCCAAAGTTGAAGTCCCACTGGCAGAACCTTGGGTGGGTCGAATCGAATCGAATCGAGGACTGACCACTTTCGTTACTGACCACTTTACATTGCCGAATGCCCTTCCTTCAACTTGGATCGGATTATCGCACCCTGCACCCTACCCGGCACCCTACCCCTACACCACTGGCCCAACACGATGCTCCCACTAAGTAGTTCAAATCAAAACGTACGCCCAAGTTCCAAAGAACTCCTGCCCTGCCCTGGTCCCAACTTGAACTTCCGGACAAGTCGCGGCCTGAAAAGGCTACCGTGAACAAAACACCCTAGTTAATTCTGTTCTATTATATGCCGGACCCGGAACGGAAATAAGGAATTGTAGTCGTAGAAGATACATACATACATTCGGACCAAAGTTGAAGTTGAAGTGCTCCAATTGACACTGGCTGCCGTTGCGGGGTCTTGGGACATGCGAATTGAAGTATATAGTATGTACCTGAATGAAGGGTAACTGGCACATGCGACTGATGGTTGAGAAAGGCACGAAGAAATAAAGGGCAACTTACTGACCGGAGTTAACTTTTACAGATTTGGGCGGGCGGTTCAATATACTCGTTCAAAATAGATGCCTGGGTAAAGAACGGCTGAGACGATGTCCTACTGCAATTGGTAGTCATAGAGTAGGAAGACCTTTACTACCGAGCCGGCACGTCAAGTTTAGTTCGTTTTGAGAACATAAACCAAAGCCACCTACAAAAAGAAAGAAAACCCGAAGTTTAGCTCAAGGAATAGCTTCGAAAGAGAGCTCAGACAGCTCACAGAGGTCCCTTGAGTCACTCTGCAGTGCGCAGCCTTCATACTGAATGATAAATTGGCGTCTGAACTGCAGATGGCGTGGATTCGACGAAACAAATAAACCCAAGGGAATACTCACACCTAGGTGTCCGGTATGGCGGTCAGAGTGCCCCTTTAATAAAACAGGGGTACACTTCGCGATTTTGGCCACATTTTGATGCATCAAAAGATGAAAATCAGCTGGAGGAAAACAAACTTCTTGTGTGCATAACCTTTATCTCTTTTTGCACACCCAAAACTTTGTTTTTGGTTCACTGAACAAAAACTTTTGGTTGGTAAAAAAAAATCTGAACCTAAGAAAAAAAAATGTTGAGTAGAAAAAAAAAACTCAACCATGGTCTTCTTTTCCTGCCGACCAGAATTTTTTTTTGACTACAACACAAACTTTCGGAGGTAAGTGGCGGTGCTAACCCTAATTTGATCGATTGATTCGGTGTCTGTATTCGGCTTGATGCAAGTTGTTCTTTGCTAAGGTAAGTAACATGCCATCTATCCCACGGGACATCATAGGTGACACCCTCCAGTTTCTGGTAGACAAATCCAGGCCCCGGATGCCATCTATGTGAACATCCCGCACAGTCGTACATCTTCCGAACCATCTCCCTTGGCAATGGTCTACAGGAGGGGTTTGCTACACTTTGCACCGGCATCTGGGACCCGGATTTGTCTACCAGAAACTGGAGGGAGTCATCTATGATGTCCCGTGGGATAGATGGCATGTTACTTACCTTAGCAAAGAACAACTTGCATCAAGCCGGATACGGACACCGGATCAATCGATCAAATTAGGGTTAGCACCGCCACTTACCTCCGAAAGTTTGCGTTGCAGTCAAAAAACTTTTCTGGTTGGCAGGAAAAGAAGACCGTGGTTGAGTTTTTTTTTCTACTCAACACTTTTTTTCTTCTTAGGTTCAGATTTTTTTACCAACCAATTTTTTTCGCTTAGTGAACCAAAAGCAATGTTCTGGGTTTGCAAAAAAAAAGACAGAGGTCAAACATGCAAGGAATTTGTCTTCCTCCACTCAAATTTCATCTCTTGGTACGTCGAATTGTGGCCAAAATCGGACACTTTACCCCGATTTTATTAAAGGGGCACTCTGACCACCATACCCACAGCAGAGGCATGCTTGCTGTGGTTCAGGAGGTTACAACCGACCGCCGCAGTATCTGATCATCGTCGGCCATCAAATATGATTAAACCCAATATAGGGGCAGGGTTCAAAACCATTGTCCTCCCTATGTCTTGCTCATGAAGTTGTGATTCCAGCTATGGCGGTCGGAGTGCCCCTTTAATAAAATAGGGGTAAACATTGTCTTTTTGGGCAAATTTTGACATACCAAAAGATGAATTTCCGCTAGATGAAAACAAACTTCTCACCTGCTCAACCTCAGTTGCTTTTTTGTCAAAAGTGAAACATCTTGCACAGCCAAAACTTTGGTTTATGGTTCACTGAACAAAGACTTTTGGTCCACGGTGGAAATTTTGAGGTTGAAGTAAAAAAAGGTTAGACCAAAGAAAAGAAAAAAAGTCCAGAGAAAAAAAAAACACTCTAAAGTCAAAAAAAAAAAAAACATCGTCTTTTTTTTCACCAACCCACAAAAGTTTTCCAACTCAACCACAAACTCTCGGAGATAGGTGGCGGTGCTAACCCCTATTTGATGCCTTGATCCGGTGACATCGCTGAAACTACTTATTGAAACACGCCTCGCTTCATCTCAGTTCTTTACAGATCGCTTCCGGATTGCCCGCAAATTCATCCGAGGTGCGTGTACCTCCATAGTATCAAAAAGGTTTGGGGAAAACGGAGCAGAACTGAGTGAACGAGGACTCCCGGTGTCGGGAGCCCACCCAACTACTGCGCGACTGGGCTATTCAATTAAATCTGATGCACCGATTGTCCCCAGCATTTGGAGGCACATTGGGCGGATGTAAAATACGTGCTTGCAGAATCGAGAAGGAACAGAGGGGCGGGACACCTTCTGAACACGATTCTTTATTGCAGCGATCACTGGATCAAGCCATCAGACTAGGGTTAGCACAGCCACCTACCTCCGAAAGTTTGTGGTTGAGTCGGAAAACTTTTGTGGGTTGGTGAAAAAAAAGACTATGTTTTTTTTTTTTTTGACTTTGGACTGTTTTTTCTTTCTCTAGACTGTTTGTTTTTTCTTGGGTCTAAACTTTTTTTACTTCAACCTCAAAATTTCACTGTGGACCGAAAGTCTTTGTTCAGTGAACTAAAAACAAAAGTTTTGGGTGTGCAAGATGTTTCACTTCTGCCCAAAAAAGCAACTGAGGGTGAGCAGGTAAGAAGTTTGTTTTCATCTAGCGGAATTTCATGTTTTGGTACGTCAAAATTTGCCCGAAAACACAATGTTTACCCCTATTTTATTAAAGGGGCACTCTGACCGCCATATCCAGCACATGGAAACAATACTAACCTGCATTTATGGGAAGAAAAGAACAACAGAATAGAAACACCTTCAAAGTATGGAAAGTTGAAAACCCAAAAAAAAAGGTGGAAAAGTGGGGAAAAAAAACCCCGGAATAATAAATGTGCAAAGTGACCACCATACCGCCCTGCGCTCGACGGCGTGAATCCGAATGCTTTTGATGAACTTTCCCGCGGAGTTGATCTCAGCGTCTGCTGTGTAAATATGTTCGTTTTCGTTCATTTAAGGCTCGCCCCACACGGATTAGGGATTTATTCTCTTGGAAAGATGTGACCGAGTCTTTCATGGGACCTTCCGGACTATAGCGGTCAGAGTGCCCCTTTAATAAAACAGGGGTACACTTTGTGATTTTGGCCATATTTTGACGTACCAAAAGGTGAAAATCAGCTGGAGGAAAACAAACTTCTTGTGTCACATAACCTTTATCTCTTTTTTGCACACCCAGAAGTTTGTTTTTAGTTCACTGAACAAAAACTTTTGGTTGACAAAAAAGTTTGAACCTAAGAAAAAAAAAGTGTGGGTAGAAAAAAAAAACTCAAACAGTCTGCTTTTCCTGCGGACGAGAAAAGTTTTTTGACTGCAACACAAACCTTCGGAGGTAAGTGGCAGTGCTAACCCTAATTTGATCGCTTGATCCAGTCTCTGTATCCGGTTTCAATGTGAGAGCTTCAAGTTGTTCTTCAATGCCATCTATCCCACAGGACATCATAGTCACCACCCTCCAGCTGCAGTTTCTGAGAGACAAACCCAGGTCCCCGATGCATAACCATCAGACAGGGAAGAGATAAGGCATGTGATACTTTGTGTCCGCCCTCTCAAAGGTAGGACATGTCGAGACAAGGCATCCGGGACCCAGGTTTGTCTATCAGAAACTGCAGCTGGCGGGTGGTGCCTATGATGTCTTGTGTTGTAGGTCAAGGGTTCTAGGTGCATCTCAACCTATGACAGCTCTCGCATTGAAGCCGGATATGGAGACCAGATCAAGTGATCAAATTAGGGTTAGCACCGCCACTTACCTCCGAAAGTTTGTGTTGCAGTCAAAAAACTTTTCTAGTCCGCAGGAAAAGCGGACCGTGTTTGAGTTTTTTTTTCGACCCATACTTTTTTTTCTTCTTAGGTTCAAACTTTTGTATCACCCAAAAGTTTTTGTTCGGTGATCCAAAAACAAAGTTCTGGATGTGCAAAAAGAGACGGAAGTTACACACTGGTTGGGAGATTCAAATTTTTCACCATAATTTACGGTGAAAAATGTTGTTGGGTTTTCAGACATTTTTCAGTGAAAAAAGCGGTGAAAAATTTAAACATTTTCCACCATTTTTTGCCTTTCTTTTGAATTTTTTACCTCAAGCTCAAAAAACAGTAAAAATGATTTGAGTTTTTTACCTACTTTTTCAGTGAAAAATGTCTGAAAAACAAACAACATTTTTCACCGTAAATTGTGCTGAAAAACTTGAATCTCCCAACCAGTGACACGTGCAAGAAGTTTGTTTTCCTCCAGCTGAATTTCATCTTTTGGTATGCCAGAATGTGGCCAAAATCACAAAATGTACCCCTGTTTTATTAAAGGGGCACTCTGACCGCCATAACAACCTCTGTTCAAAGACAAAAAATGTGACTGGAAGAGGGAACATGAAAAAAAAATGTACAGAGGGTTGAAAACCTGAAAAAAAAGGTGGAAAAGTGAAAAAAAAGCCCGGAATAATAAATGTGCAAAGTGACCACCATACAAACGGTGGTTCACACTGCAGACAATTGTTTGTCCTTTGCAGATTTGGCGCAGCATGTCCTTTGGCATGCCTCGACGACGTCCTTTTATTAAATCCGGCCGCTTTGGCCTTTCGGGCTTTGCCGCGACCATGCTGCGGCCTCGCGTTTCAAGAAAGAAATAATTTGTAAAAAATAAAGTAAAGGTATAGTTAGCTACGAGGATAATTCTATTGAGAAACCCCGGTTGCAGGCAGAAACCCCCCTTCCAAAAATAGATTCTATGCAGAAACCCAGGTTTCTGCCGGACATACTCTCCGGGATGGCGGCGGCATCTACCTAATTTGGATTTGGATCTTTTTTTCTACTGAGCAGTAGACAGAGTGCCCAAAGTATAGATTATTGAACTAGCAGCACACCCAAGGCGTCCCTGGCTGCGGTTGTCCTTCCCACTGCCGGATCATTTCGACGTGTCGGAGTGACGCAGCATGGCATCCTGGGCAAGAGTGTTGATGTTGCTTAACTGTTAAACTGCTACGCCAGGGCTTGCAGAGTTGCTAAAGGGTAACATATGAGCCTAACAGGCCGCCCAATTACTCTCCACGAGTGAACACTGCAGTGCTGCGGCTTCACATCAACGACCTGCACTCTGCCGCAGGCTCGGCAAATTCGGCTTTATCCGGCTCGCAATGTTGTGATGCAAACTACCCCAAACCCGTTAAAGGCTTAAACCTGGTGACTTGCCCGCTGAATGAGTATCCCAATTCAACAAAGGGCGGATCTCTTGTTCAGAAATACAACTGTTAACCGAGAGAAACGGCAGTGCCGGGTGACTGAGCTTCGGCATCTGCTAATTAGCAGGGGTACTGACCACTGTTTATGGGACCGGCATGATACTCAGAGTAAGTACATACCACTCCGAGTACTGCAGGTGAAAGGGACTTACAATCTGGCGAGTATTGGCCGGAGGCCCGGATCACAAAGAAACTCCAAAAAGTTCAATAATTTGTGAGCTTCCAAATACTGTACGATCCTGTATGGGAGCAACAGCTCCGGGACCGTGACACACCCGTTGCCTTTTTTTCAGGCAACATGGCCTACCGTGAGCGTGATGGTCGCTCAAAGAAGCAACAAGAAATAATTTTACACAGCAACTGTGCAGGTTGTTATATCTGTGCGCCAAGGCTCCGATCTACGTCCATCACACTCCGGCACAACTTGCTCAACTCCGGTCCACTCCGGAGTTCGGAGACTACCGGAACACCGGAGACCGCCGGAACACCGGAGACTACCGGAATATCGGAGACTAGATCGGCACGACTCCCGTGGTCATAGGACCTCAGTATCAATGGTAACGTTCACTCCACATGCATCTCCTTCTTCCCCAAGCTTCGAAGTTTATACATATCACCTCATGTTGATTATCCGAAGCTTTCCTGATTTCATCCAACTTCTCATTCCGCTTTTGGATGTCTTATTGTTTCCTATTGTCTTCTCCACATGTACCTCCACATGCTTCCTCCTTATCTCCTTTACATTATATTAAGACTCTACACTATTTAATCCCGCTAGTTTACTTCTTGTTCTTCAGTAGTTTAATAAACGTCGCTTCCCTCCCTCCGAAGTGGGGTCTGTCGCTCCCCTCATCTCCCTGACTCCTCTAGACTCTGTCCTTCTTGTCTCGACGATTCCTGGCAGTATACGCTCACCCTGCGCCTCAGTGGTGTTGTGTCAATCAGCTCCGCCGGTCCTCCTTTCAGACTCCGGTATCTCGGAGACCGCTCCGAACCGCCGGTAATCTCGGAGTACTTCCCGCTCGTCCGGCCGACTGTCCCTCTACCCCGCTCCCGCGACACGGCTCATAACAGTATTAAACTACTCACCTGTCCAGGTTTCGTAGTTCTGCACCAACATGTCTACCGACTTCATTCTGCGCTCTTGGCCTTCACCTCGCACTGCTAATCTGGGTTCTGTTGCCTCGTACGTCGTCATGCTGAGCGACTCGTCGGCATCACCTTCTCCACCGCATGACCCTTCGAAAAAATCTGATGGTTCCGGAGAAACACCGGTGACTTACCGCACTCTCTTTCCTTTTTCGGCCACGACGATCCCTATGGGTCAGTTCACCGTTGGTCCGCCTCAGGACGACATTGCGGTTTATCCGGGTACGCCTACTCCGCCTCTGTCCACCTCCGATCCCGTTTCGGAGCCGGAATCCTCGGTCGATCCCATTTTCGAGGATGCTGTGGAATACGACGAACAAGGTCTTCCACCGCTCCCCGAACTCGACCGGGAACTCGAACTTCTTTATCCTCCATCTCCGGTAGTAGCGCCGGCGCAGCCCGTGCTCCCGGAGGACTACGCTCCCAACTTGGAAGAAGAACTCATACCATCGGAACGTCGCTCACCCCGCTCCAACTCTCCCATGTCTGTCCATCATTCTCCGGTCGTCACTCCATCACCTGCCCCCGTTCCGGTCGTATCTCCAACCTCCGAAAGTTCGCAGAATCTCCTCCCGGACATCTTCGATGGTAAGGAAGTGGACGTCATGCCCTTCCTCTCCCAATGCTACGCATTTTTCGCAGCTCACCCCCGTGAGCTCCGATCGGACGACGACAAGGTCACTTTTATCTTGTCGCGGTTCCAGGGAGTCCCTCGGACCATCTATGAACGTCCCAAAACAGCCAAGCTCGATTGGCATGGGAACTTTTCCGCGTTCATTTCGGAGTTCTTGCAGATTTTCTATACACCGGACCACCAGGCTGACGCGGAGGATCAGCTTCGTCTTCTCCGGATGAAGCCCTCCGAGGAGATTGCTCCGTTCCTACGCGAATTCGAGGATTTGCTCACCCGCCTGGGTTGGAGCGAATCCGCGAAGTGCCACGCTCTCCATCATGCGCTTGAGTTTGGAGCTGGACGACTGCACTTGCTATCCGAGCACCTACGCCGGACTCCGGGCAATGGTGACTCGTCTCGATAGCAAGTACTGGGCAACACAGCCGGAGTCCGCACTCGCTGAAGCCCGGAGGAACGCTCGCCTGTTCTGGGGCGACTATGGTCCCAATCCCAACTCTCCGGGCGCCGAGGATTACCACGGTACGCCCTCCGGAAACGATCTTCTGGACCGCGGTACCCCCGGTCCTCGCGCAGCTTCTCCCGCTCTCTCGGACATCTCCCCCGGCATGCCCTCGCTCACTTCCCTTCCTGTTTTCCACATCGCCTCGGATTCCGGATCGCCAATCCCCGCCAACACTCGGGCGGTTAGGATTGGGGAGGCTGGGCCGTCCTCCGGCTACGTTCGGACGGCGGTAGACCCCTCGCGCAAACGAACCGCCGAGGTGGCCGGCTTGCTCAACAACAAAGGCAAGCTCCGGAAGGAAGAAGCAGATCGCCGGAAGAGACTGGGACTTTGTATGTATTGCGGCAGCAGTGATCATCATGTCGAGACGTGCGATCGCATTTCCCGCATCGTCTCCGACAAGCGCCAACGCACCGGAGAAGACCTCTCCGTTGTCGTCGACTAAATAGCATCAGCAGAACACGAATTCTCTTCCCGAAACGTCTGCGTCGTTCCCAGAGAGTTATACCACCAAACTCTACGCCTCCGCTCTTTTGTTCTCCATGCCCGCTCGCTCTCCGGAGTTGAGTTCTTACGACCGCTCGCTCTCCGGAGTCGAGTTTTAACGATTTCAACAATCATATCTCTTCGAGATTGCCTCGGGATTCAACTCCCGCTACGAACATTTTCCCTCGTCTCTCATACTGGCTGTAACTGTACTTATGTGTGAAATTCAGAAGGTTTTTGGTTTCGTACGCGAGATCTCCGGCAAAATCCCTCCGGAATTTTCCCTTGGGAACACTCATCCATTAATCGGCAGTACATCTGTCATCCATCCCCTTTTGGTGATGTTCGCATCCCGACATCGCGTCATTGTTCTTGATTTCCTCCATCGTTCTGGACCCTGGAACCGGCAAACCTCTCACCCGCATCCGTTGATTGCAAGATGATGGTTTCCAACATATCCGATCCTTAATCCCTGGGGATATTAGTGTGCACACGACCGGCAATTATGCCGGATATTGTTTTCGGTTGTTCCCACAAGGGACCGGCGTTTAGCGCCGACACCGACAGTTCTGACGCCCTCACCAAAATGAAACCTCCGGAATCCCAATTCCCTCCGGTTTCACCGGCTACTCGCCATCTTCGTTCCTCCGAACGTTCCGGACCTAAAGCTCGACCCTTCGGAGTTACTCCGTTGCCTCGACGCTCGGTCGGTGTCCAATTGGCCACACTCCGCTCCGCTATAGGAAGTCCGGCACCAAGCCCTTCCTGCGAGCACCTCTCCGGAATGGTTTTGCGGTTGCTACGATGCTCCGCACCTCCGCCGGAATCCTTCATGAAGCATATTCGCTTCTCGATCCCTCGGAGAACTCGACACCTTGCTCTCGTTCACCTAGGATCGACCTTCTATGAGACGCCTGCCTTAGGCCGTGTTCTCTGCCCTATTTGTCCTTTCTCTCCGTGCATCTGCCATGTCGATTGTTGGCCAAATCAATAACCTCGGGAAAAAAGATATTTGGGCAAACGTGGAAACATGTTCACCGGGGACGTCTAATAAACGTACTCCACCGAACCCACTACGCCTTCTTCTAAAGCCCTTGATTCACCGTTCCGGTTTTCGACTTTGTGCTCCGAAGTCCTCGCACGGTCAATGTATTGGGTAAGAGCTCACCGGAGAACGTTTAGCGACGTTTTCACCATCGGGCCTCCGTTCTTGACCTTCGTCGCGGTCTCCGGTCCCCTGCGGTCGAATAATCGGTACCGGAAAGCCGCTCTAACAACAATCTGGCACTTCTTTGGGTCTTCGAGACTTCGCTCGCAACGCCCTAGTTGCGGCTTTGTCCGGTCGCCCATATCTTCGATTCCGGTCCATCGGAGTTGAACATCCTGGTCGTGTTTCGTTTCCGGCATCTCGGGCCGACGAAACTCTTCTACTATAGCTTTGCTCGATCACCAAGATGGCTTGAGTATCTCTGGTAACAATTATCCTTGGCGACCTCGCATGCTTGTGTACGACCACCAGAAACGGCCATTTTCTCCGGATTGAGTGTTCACTCGCCCGGAAAAAATCGCTTTTCTCCGAGAATTCCCTGCCCCTATGGCATATTCTGGCTTTAAGCCAAACCGACTCTACCTCTCAAATGATTCGCGGTAGCCTTGGGAAGTCTACCCTAAGAGGGGGATACGCCCATACAATTTCCGCGCAAGAATCAAATTTTCCTCGCAAAAAAGGATAGCTGACCGGAAGGTCTGGCATCATTGCAGGAATCTCCGGAGTCGTTCCCCGTCCTTCCGAAATCCGTGGTTAGACAAACCAGTCGACACTAGCAGACTCCGCATCGACATTCGTGCTGGAGTATCCACCGGACCTCATGAATACGCCTCACTGGTACTGGAAATGCTCAAACACTGGTCAGAGTGACCTTAACTCTGACTACGAGCACGTGTATTTGTCAACCTAAAACACCGTCTTACCCTGGCAACCTCCGGTCGTACTCCGGTTCACTCCGGAGACTTCTCGTCGAGGTTGTTGGTCGGATAGTCGGAGTTGACGCAAGCATTGCTCAGTTTTTCCAAGACCAACTGGCTTTTCGGTGTACAGATATCCATTGCACTTTCCTTCGGATCTTGGCAACATACCTCAACTTCGCCAGATAAACCGAAGTCCCTTGCCCACACACTCCTTCCTATACCTTCGGGCATCTCTTGCACTCAGCGTTACGCTCCGGCATTGGCTTCGATCTCCGGTGTCCGGAACCGGAACCGGAGGACCGACAGTCGTTCCTGGACCCTCGCTGTCTTGCTATAACCTTCAAGATTCCCTCCTATAGACTGCGGCGTTACTTCCGTACAACGCCCAAGGCACCTCCAAGTACTTACGCCTCTCCGAAACCTTCCGGTGAACTTCGGAGTATCGGAATCATGCTTCGGTCGGGTAACCTCTGGTGGTTCATATCCGGAGTCCTCATCGACACTCAAAATTCCTATCCCCGATCACTCCGGTTTGTTTCGTTGCAGCAAACAGTCTAATTACATTTTATAGCCACTTGGCTTCAAGAAAACATCAAGAAAAAAGCAAAATACAAGTACATTAGTCGTCGATTATGTATATGGTCGTTGTCATCACCAACTCCCCATCCTCCATCCTTACATCCAATAATCCTTCCCTCAATTGCACCACCTCCGGGGCCGGGATCTGCGCGTCCTGCTGTTCGGTCTTCACCGCGCTCCCGGAGTCCCCTTCACCCGAATTCTCCCCACTCTCAGTCGCCTCCGGCGCATCGACGTCCATCGCCGAGTCGAGTTGCTCCGCCAACTCCTCGGGAATGTCGTCGTCGGTGTGTGCGACACTCAACCTCGCCGCAGAGCGAACGAGCTCCAAGTCTTCCTGGCCGGCTTGCTCCAGCAGCTCGCGCTCCGGCGTCGGCCAAACACCACGAGGAGACTCCGGTTGCGCCGCTGCACCGGAGTCCTCACCGCTCGTTTCCGGTTGCACCGCTGCACCGGAATCCCCACCGCTCGTCTCCTCTCCATCTCCTGACGCCTCCGGAATGCTCGGTTCAACCGGCTCGGTCTTGGGGGTTAATGGGAGCGCGCGGCGGCGGCGAACAGACTTGCCAGAATCGCCAGCTCTCAAGACGAAAGTTGAGGTCGGCGGTCGCGCCGTTTCCTCGACAGATGGCGCCCGGGCAGAAAGTGCACTTCCCGGGGCCGCAGCAACAATCTCCCGACCCAAACGCGGTGTCCCGCGTTGAGTCGGAGACGACTCCCGATTTCCCCCATCCCACTCCGCATCGCCCAAGTTTGGCGGCATCGACAACTCTGTCTCCGAACGCACCGGCTCCGGAGACAACCGCCGGTCCGGAGACCGCACCGGAGTCGACGTCCATATCACTGCCGGAGCCTCCGCTCTCGTCGGTGGGGTCTCGCGCGTCGTTGGGCGTTAATGCGAAATTGAGGTCGTCATCCGCGAACGGAATCAACCCAAACGGGACCTCGGGCTGTGGGATGGTGATCCTCTCCCTCATGATCCTCGCCAGTTCCTCCTTCAACTCCTCGTTCTCCATCTTCAGCTCGTCCCTCCGTTCCACACCGCCCTGGATCTGTCTCCGGGCACCCTTGAGCATCCCCCTTAAATCCGCTATTTCCTTCCCCATCTTCATCCTATCCTCCTCCAACCGGCGCACGTAATCGTACAACTCCTCCACCGCACCAAGAATTGGTCGCTCCGGATCGAGCTCCCGATGGTGCGGCGAAAGAGCCGCTTGACTCGCCGCCGGTCGCGACGCAGTGCCCTTGTACCACCGCGACTCCGGCGCAAAGACCTCCTGGCCGCGGTACGTCTTCCGGACGTAGCGGCCGCCATCCTCGTCGGTTGAGAACGCCTCGGAGTGCTGGCGCTTGACTCCGGAGCGACCGGAACGCCCGGAGCCACCGGAGACTCTACGGGACGTCCCCGCTTGGCGCGAAAGTGCGCGCCTGTTTACGCGCGTGGTCTGCGGGTTGAACGAACACCGCACCTTTTTGCGCGCACAGCGGGCGCACGTCTTGTTCGAATCACGGCGCCGAATGCAGTCGCTGTTAATTTCTGCGCATTTTTCACACCCTGCAAGTTTCAAATCAGTTCTAATTCATAAAAAACATTCAGATAAAAGAAAATCACTAAGGACTCACGATCCTCTCCATCGAAATGGTCGTATCCTACTTTCCCCCCAACTTGCGGGTCGGACGGTTCATTCCGGTCGTCACCGGAACGCCCAGTCCGCCCCCGCTCGACCTCCGTTTCATCCACTTCCTCCTCCCCGCTATCCTCGTCATCTCCCTCGTGCTCCGGACCGCCCTCAGCACCACCGGTATCGACGCCCGTGTCGACCGGCAGGTCCTCGGGTCCCGGAGTCCCGCGCAACGGATTGGTGAGCTCCATGATGAGGAATTTGATATCCTCATCAGGCCCCAGCGACGCCAAGTCGCTTTTGAGCATTTGGAGCTCCGCCAATCGCTGCTGCGACTCGCCGCGACTGGACGTAACTGGAGCCCGCACCAATGCCCGCATCTGGGCACGTAAAAACTCCCGGCGGTCGTTGCGGAGTTTCGCCGCCGCTGCCTCCTCGTTGGCGGTCTCGTCCCGCAGTTGCGCTGAGGTGGTGCGTCGCTTGCCCTTACCCGCTCCGGTGTTTTCTCCCCCGTTTCCGCTCGCTCCTGGGTTCTGGTTTCCTCCTCCACTCCCTCCTGCTCCGCCCTGGGTGTTGGTTGCAGTTGACATGGGGTTGGCGTTGCGGTAGGGTTCCGGTGGTAGGTGGCGGGAGTCAAGAAAGAGTCGACGTGTCAACTTACGGCATCGAACACGTGACCACGGAGCACGGTCCGGGCACGTGACCACTCAGCGATTTCGAGCAGTCAAGTCAAGAAAAAATTCAAAACTATTCTTCAAAATTCATTGGCCATTTTCTCCACCTTTCCATCGACCACTTTACTCGTCCTTTAAGTACCAGTAAACTCTAGGTTCACATCTGCTGTGCATTTTCGACTCCGGTTGAAATGTTTGGCATGGGAGCCAAACCCAAGAGGGGGATACTGTTATATCTGTGCGCCAAGGCTCCGATCTACGTCCATCACACTCCGGCACAACTTGCTCAACTCCGGTCCACTCCGGAGTTCGGAGACTACCGGAACTCCGGAGACCGCCGGAACACCGGAGACTACCGGAATATCGGAGACTAGATCGGCACGACTCCCGTGGTCATAGGACCTCAGTATCAATGGTAACGTTCACTCCACATGCATCTCCTTCTTCCCCAAGCTTCGAAGTTTATACATATCACCTCATGTTGATTATCCGAAGCTTTCCTGATTTCATCCAACTTCTCATTCCGCTTTTGGATGTCTTATTGTTTCCTATTGTCTTCTCCACATGTACCTCCACATGCTTCCTCCTTATCTCCTTTACATTATATTAAGACTCTACACTATTTAATCCCGCTAGTTTACTTCTTGTTCTTCAGTAGTTTAATAAACGTCGCTTCCCTCCCTCCGAAGTGGGGTCTGTCGCTCCCCTCATCTCCCTGACTCCTCTAGACTCTGTCCTTCTTGTCTCGACGATTCCTGGCAGTATACGCTCACCCTGCGCCTCAGTGGTGTTGTGTCAATCAGCTCCGCCGGTCCTCCTTTCAGACTCCGGTATCTCGGAGACCGCTCCGAACCGCCGGTAATCTCGGAGTACTTCCCGCTCGTCCGGCCGACTGTCCCTCTACCCCGCTCCCGCGACACGGCTCATAACACAGGTATAATTTGGGTATTATGGAATTTTGTGCACTTGACTGCTCTTGGGGCACTAAATTCTTGGTTTCTCACTCATTTCAGGTACTTTTGAGTGCATAGGAATTTTTTCAACTCTTTTTCTTGCGGCGTCACGATAAATTCAAGGCAACAAGCCTCGTTGTGACCGTGACCCTGGCAAAAATAAGCAACACAACGGGGCTCCCGTTACCGTGACCGTTGCTCCCATACAGGATCATACAGTAAGCGGGGGTTTCTCAATAGAATTATCCTAGCTACGACACTATAACTAGATTTTCGTCGCAAAGCAGCAGGTAAAAAGTAAGAAGAAATATGCATATTAGACGACGTCGTCATCCTGGTCCATCGCCTCGGTGAATTGTGCTATGTTGGCGGCCTCGGCATTGGTGCGTTTGTCGTTGTCCTCTTCTCCTCAGCATCGGCGTCGTTGTAGTCACCCAGATCATCTGCAGCGGGTGGGAAGGTGGGAGGGAGGTGATGCGCACAGCAGCGTTGTATACGGACCGGTTGAGGCGGATATGGACTGGGAGGAGGTTGGTGTGCAGATCGAGGAGGTCGGTGGCCGTAGTGCAGAGGGCACCAGTGATGACCCTACATGCGTTCTAGCGCCTTTGAGATCCACACCGTGCCCCTCCGCCTCGCGTCCTTGCTCGAGGAGACCGGCTTGTACCAAACCGGCAACCCATACTCCATCCTCAGGACAACAACCGTCTGGAAGAGCTGGTGGATGTGTGCGTGAGGGAGGCCGAAGGTGGGAGAGGAGATGTGTGAGAGGGCCAGCATCGCCTTGGTGCCTCGGCTCTGGGCCAGCTCGACATGGTTACGGAAAGAGAGTTTGTCGTCTAGAACAATGCCAAGGAGTTTTGCCGTGGCCGTGGCCTGGATGGTGATGCCGTTGAAGGTGATGGGCAGGGGGAAGTAATGGTTGGCGCGCCGGCGAGGGGGACAAAGTGAAGGAGCTGAAACTTGGGCAAGTCAAAGCGCAGTCCGAGGCAGTCAGCGGCGGGGCTCGCGCGTGTGCGCATGTATGTCTGCATCAGCGTGACGTTCTCGTGGTCCGGGGGGGAGGCTTCGCGGTGACTGAGGTCGTCAATGTAGCCTTCGTCGCCATCCTTGAGGAGTTCGTCGATGTAGATGAGAAAGAGCAGCAGTGCGCTGAGGGATGAGTGATTGTGCGCTCTGCGCACCGTAGGGGCACTCGATGCAGACGTGCATCGCGAAACCCCCTGCCAAGTGCGCCGTGAGTGACCGTGCACGTAGAGTCTGCGCTGCCCACTTGTTGTGCAACTCGATGTAGACGCGTGGCCCACCCCGCGCCGAGTGCGATCGAGTCTGGGGCGCTGCGGTGGTGGATACGACGGCGGTGGATGCGGGGGGAGAGGAGTGTAGCAAAGCGGGAAGAGGTCGAGGGAGGCTATCGAAACAGAGCAAATGTACACACCCTTGCACATCCTTGGCTCTCGGTCTAATCCTTCCCACCAACCAACACTGGTGTTCCTCGTAGTGGACATGGATATCTGGACGTAGTGGGCGAGTAAGGAGACAAGGGGTCAGGTGTATGACGGTTCCGTCGGTTCGTTTGTGCAAATAATGATTTCGCGTGCACGCAGAGGAATAAGTATGTATGTTATTGTGTTACATACACTGTCCCCGTGCTGCCCCGCAGACCCAATCCACCGAACAGCATCACCTCCCTCACCCATGGCAACCCACGGCAACCTCTGATAACAAACTTCTCGTAGGGACCAGGATGCGGTCCGAGCTGCTAGTATGAGCAACCATTCACAAACGGCACTGTACAGTGACCCCAAACCACTCATTCCTTTGCGAACGGCCATAAAATGAACGGTATCTCAGTTCCCTCCAACGGTGAATTGTACAGGAGCTAAGTAGGCTTGGTGGGCGACGTCAACGCTGGCGACGAGGCGGCAACGTGGCGGCATTGATGTGGTGGTTCGGGATCAACCCGTGCGGAGATAACTGTTAAGCGAAGTTGGACCGGAGTGCCAGTTTGTGAGTTCGAATCCCATTGCAAGGACCAATCAAAATTACTATGACTTGGTTTTAGTAGGGAGTTCGTCTGCTCACGGAAACCCTGCCGCGTAACATTAGCGGGTTCATCCCCAAACTAAAGCAGAGTTGTGTCTTCATAAACTATAAACCCGTATGAGCAGCCCGAAGCAGGCACGAATAGGGAGTTGTTTGAATAACACCCAAGGGCTAACAGTCAAACCATTGAATTGCGCAAAGTATCAGTGTGTTCTGTGCAGCTATCAAGTATATCTCAAATTAGCCAATCCTATGCAACCCGCTGAATAGACCTCCTGACTGGTACAAATTTTTGGAGTCTGGTGCAAACGGTGGAAGACATATGTATGTCATTTAATCCAAGCTCACCACGTAGTACCAAAGCTTGCGGGGAAATACCCAGTAGAAGTATCTCATCATCAAAACAATTATGCCCCACTCTTGTATTTTCACTTCGGCAGAGAAAAATTTCAGCAAACCGAAAACTGACGAGGGTGGCTGTGTTTGGTAACCCGCGGGCCGTTTGTGATGCGATGTCACATCACATCGCTCTTCTCCTCGACTCTCATCTCATCCGAGTGAGTGTCTCTCTGATTCTTCAAGCTTCAAGCTTCAAGAGCACTGGAAAAGCTTAAATCTGGTGAGTCCCAAGAATAGTGTTGCCATGACTTGAAAAGTTGAGTTGCGACTTAGTAAAATGACTTGGTTCGAAGTTTGACTTGACTCCACTCGACTTGAGTCACCTCAAGTCACTCGAAGTCAACTCAAGTCAACTCAGGTCGGTCAAGTCGAATAATTTTTTTTCAAATTAGCTGGAATTTCACCACATTGGACAGAACCTTGGCCACAAATGACTCGGGGCAAATTATACATGGAACAGTGAAAAAATGTTTATTATGCAGTCAAACCAGGTTTCGGACAGTATTTCGGGGCTCAAGTACTCTAGTATTCATTTATGTGGCATAAAAGAATTTTCGAGAGAAATTGGCGGAAGCAGATTCCTGCAAAGCTCGAGGATGGAATCTAAACCACGTGTCCTGTCCTGTCTCTTTCTGGGAAAACAAAGCTGAGTATTATACCACTGGCACTGGCTGGGTTGAATCAAACCAAGAATCGAATCACTTCCCTTCCTTCCTTCGAACTTCAACTTGCAATCGCTACTGACCTTCAACTTGCCATCAAATTATCGTACCCTACCCCTAAACCCACCGGCCCAACACAACACTCCCAGTAAGTAGTCCAATTCAATTTAAAATGTACGCCCATGATCATGGAAAGTTGCAAAGAACTTCTGCCCCAACTTGAACTTCTGGACAAGTCGCGGCCAAAGTTGGGCTAAAAATTTAAAAGGCTACTTCCCGTGAAACACTCTACCTAATGAATGAATGGGATTGGGCTCCGGCACAAGAACACCATAGCTTGAGCCCAGGTGAACAGTACACAGCTGAGTACGAACACGCAAGAGGAGGCGGAGATGTGCCCGGCTCAAAAACAAGATACAGACTTGCCCTCACTCTGTTTGCAGCACCTGCCCTAAACTGCGAAATATATTCTAGGGGCAAAGTTCAAACCATCCTCTGGTGTCTCACTTGCTCTGAAAGTTGGTGGTACTGAGTTCAAAATGGGAAAGAAAAAACAAAGGATTGAAAATTGAAAAAATAAAATAAAAAATGGTACAACAGAAAAAAACTTTGGAAACTCAAAAACCACGGAAAAAAGGCATAAAATGTGAAAAAAAAAGACCTGAATAATAAATGTACAAAGTGACCGTCAGAATGGGATGCCAATCATTATGGCGGTCACTTTGTATATTATTCTGAACTTTTTTTCCCACTTTTCGGTCTTTTTTCCGTGTTTTCCAACTTTTCATACTTTTTTTTCAGTGTGTGCATTCTGCTGTTCTTTTGTTTCCATTCAAGCACATTACTATTGTTTCCCAACACCGGAATCACAACTTTATAAGCAAGCCACAGGCAGAAGGATGGTTTTAAACTCTGCCCTATATTGGGGTTAATCGCTGCTGATGGCCAAAGTTGATCGGGGACTGTGATGGCTGGTTGTAAACTCCTAAACCACAGCAAGCATGTCACTACTGTTATCATTGTAGTGGGTGATATCACACAGGTAATCCTGAAGGCAGTTTGGACCAACCTAAACTGCACTTGGTTGAGGTTGGTATGCCCAGTGAATCAAACCCATCAAGGCCGACTCATTGGCTTGCATAGCCACTATGTCAAAATAAACCTGGAGCTCTTACTTGAATATAAAAAAAGTTGAATACAATCAGGAAGAAAACCTCAATTCAACCTGAAAAAAAAAAGTTGCCAGAATCCAAGAAAAAAAAAGACAGAACATGAAAAAAAAAGTATCAAGACACATAATAAATGTACAAAGTGACCGCCATAAATCATACCTTGATTGGAATGAGGAAAAGAACAAGATCTTCAAATCGGGGGGGCCGAATGTTGAATTGATCAATAACGATGTTGCGGGGACATGAACATGGGTATTGGAGGACCTAAAATGAATGAGTTTGGGAGAATCATAGACAGACACTATAACAAAATCATCTCATACCTCGCTTGTTGACAAGAATCACAGTAGTAGAGTGTAAAGTAATGGACCGTGGTGTTCACACTGAAAGGACCTTCCTTATGTAGTTGAGGCTGCATTATGTCTGACCTGGTCAATGTGATCATAATGACAGGTATCTACACCATCTAGAATAACTCAAGAAGAAGGAAAGTACCTGAAGTCAGAACATGATGACATCCAACCCATTCCCGGATGCCCGAGGCCAAGTCATACTCAATAGCGCAGCACACCAGCTTGGACCCGAATTTGAGAAAGCTCAAACAAACAGCCTTCATATATATGTGGCTCAATGCACAAGCTTACTTGTTTCCATTCAGAGAAAGTATACTTTCACTTTGTATGTACCTTGACTGGTTATCACAAGCAATCTTTCAATAAATAAATAATTGTTTCAAAAGGTACCTGCAGTCATCACCACATTGGTTTCCGCTACATACTGTCTAACAGTTTCTTAATCTTTATGGTGTCTGAATGATTGTCACCCAGAACTTGCTTCCGTTTTTCCAGCACAAGAGCCCTGAGTTCTTTGGCCTTTTGATGCTCCCCCAGGTCCGAGTATGAGCTGGCCAGGTTGCCCATGGTATGCAGGGTGTCTGGATGATTTTCACCCAGAAGTTGTTTCTGTTTTGCCAGCACAAGAACCTCGAGTGTTTTGGCCTCCTGATGCTCCCCCAGCTTTGAGTATGTGTTGGCCAGATCACCCATGGTATGCAGGGTGTGTGGATGGTTCTCACCCAGACACTGTGTCTGTTGCTCCAGCACAATACCCTGGAGTGCTTTGGCTTTTTGATGCTCTCCCAGGCATGAGTATGAGCTGGCCAAGTTACCCATGGTACGCAGTCTGTGTGGATGCTTCTCACCCAGAAGCTGTGTCTGTTTCTCCAGTACAATACCCTGGAGTTCTTTGGCCTTTTGATGCTCTCCCAGGCCTGAGTATGAGCCGGCCAGATTACCCATGGTAAGCATGGTGTCTGGATGATTCTCACCCAGAACCTGTTTCTGTTTCTCCAGCACAACACCCTGGAGTTCTTTGGCCTCTTGATACTCTCCCAGGTATGAGTATGAGTTGGCCAAAGTCCCCATGGTAAGCAGGGTGTGTGGATGATTCTCGCCCAGAACCTGTTTCTGTTTCTCCAGCACGATAACCTCCAGTTCTTTGGCCTTTCGATGCTCTCCCAGGTTTGAGTATGAGACAGCCAGATCAACCATGGTAAGCAGGGTGTCTGGATGATGGTCACCCAAAACCTGTTTCTGTTTGTCCAGCACTTCTTCCTGTAGTTTCTCAGCTTGTTTGTATCTTCCCCCTTCCCAAAATATCATTGCATATTGTAACTTGAAAACCCAGCCTACTTTTGTCTTCATCTGTACAACCAATTCAACATGTGGATACAATAGCAGACTTGTCAATTGCATATCCCACTGTGGGCGCTCTGCAATAGCCATCCCAAGTATGGACCCCATGGTGAACATGTATCCTTTTGAGTTTTGAACTGTCCCGCGACTCCAAGAATGTACCAATGGATGAATAGAAAAGAGCTTCTTCTCTGCATCAAAGCTAATCAATGAATAGGATTGCACCTCATTGGTAGCCTCCAAAAACTGCAAAGAGTCCCATTCTCCAGTTGGTCCCAGAAAATGTGAGAGGAATTCCAGAGGCTCCTGTAGTTCTTCTTCAGATGGGCTATCAGAAGGAAATTGGTATTTTGATGCATAGCTGAAGATTTCCTCTGAGATTCCATTATAATGGAGGAATGAACAATGCTGCAGGAACATAGCAGCTGGTGGTGTGAGCCGGTCAAAACTCATTTGCCATGTTGTGTACACCGTGCGAGCATAACGGTCATGGGACTGAGCAGGTTGTTCACTAAGCAGTCGTGCTTGGTTCTTTGTATAAAGAGCCAGATAGCCATCCAGATTTCGAGATTTTGATATGAATGCACCAGCCTGAACAATTGCCAGAGGTAGATGGTGCAATGCCTAATGAAATGTTAAAAATTAAATCAGTTGCCAGGCTCAATTGTCTGACCTTCACAATTTCTGCTGCAATTTGTTCAGTATGGACCGTGACTTTCTGTAAAGCACTCTTGAGTAACAATGCCACTGCATCTTCCTCTTCCATGTCCGACACAAGGGAGTTGGCTCCAGCATAAACACATATTCCTGGATTCCGAGAGGTGATAATGATATTCCCATGATTGCACTGAGGAATATAATCATTCAGATTGATATTGGGGTCATCTGCATTGTCGAAGAAAAGGAGCCATTCTTCCACTTTGCTGATCAACCATAATAATCCATCTTCTGGAGAATCTCCAGCATCTTTCAGGATGGCTATATTCTTAAGACCTGTCTCAATTGTCGCAATGGTGCTGGTGTCAATGAAAAAGATGTCTGAGAAGCTGACATACAACTGCATCAACAAATACTTCCCAGTGGGATGATTAAGCTTACCGAGATGATGACTCCTTTATGAATTTCAGAGCAATCTGTGTTTTGCCGGCACCTCCGAGTCCATGTAGCACATAGATGTGTTGGATCCCAGGGTCAGAGAAAAAGTGTTGCATTTTGTTGAGGATATCCCCTCTGCCACAGAAGATTCTTGATGGAGGAGGACAGTGACTAGTGATTTGAGATGCTCGGATGTTCTGAAGCCGTAGTGCCTGCTCTGTCACAACTGTGGCTTGCAGATTCTGTGTGATTAACTGTGATGTAGTGATATGCACAATGGGACCCTCTCCAGCCCCACCAATGCCACCTTGGAAGTGTGCCGGACCCCCAGGACCACCTTGGCCACCTATACAAGATGATTAATTACTTTCGCGCTCCAAGAAAAGCAGTCCCGCACCCATGATGTTGAGTGATCTAGGATCACCGTCTAGCGAAAACATAATGCTGTGTTGACCTTGGGAGGCAAGCATATCAACCACCAGAACCATTTCCACAGGAGAGAAACTGACTTGGGAAACAGAGGTATCACTGCAGTAGTGGATGTGGAAGTAGAGGACAAGGAGATGACACACAACATGGGAGACACGAGGACAAAGCTGGCCGGATGCTGATCTTTATCCTGATTACAATCGGCATACATCTCCACCGTCTATTGTTACTTACCGAGAGTCCCACCGCAATTTAGATAGAATGGTTGCATGATACAGCATGTAGATGGAGAACTACGGTTGTTTTCCGGCGGGTTCCGTGATAATTCTGCCCCTTCTTGTTCTGTCCTACTGTAGTATTCCGACCATTAGTTCACGGGGTGTCACCCGTCACCGCAAAAGTTCACTGGAACGAAAGTTCCCGGCTCAGCAATCAGCCAACAATTGCCTTAAATGGTAATCCGGCGAATGCCGGCGCAAAATTTTGCGATTTTCTAGGCCTATTTGGGCCAGGAAACTCATTGTAACCCGTCACCGACCTTAATTAGTTCAATTCACGGGTCGCTGTCACCCGTCACCTGAACTAATGGTCGGAATACTATATTGTACGATGTTCAGGTGCTATCGGTGCCTATGCTCCCTCAGTGATAGGGCCCTCAATGGTTGTAGCATACATTAAGGATGGATGTATGTTGGTACAACACCTGCTTGTTCCTTATAGGGACCTCTACAGTAATACACCCTCCTCCTCCTTTGTGACAAGTCGCACTTATTTCTGGGCCATGTGCATGGGACGTGCATTTAAGGCACGCGACAATCGTGTGCCTGGGTCCTTGCCTGCTGTGTCAAGAATGCGCGCGCAGCGAAAAAAAAGCACAATTTGTGTTTTGGAGAATCTCAATTCAAGTGCATAGGCTGTTGCCAATGCACGCGCGGCCCAATTTTTTGAAGTAATCATGAGCCGAATCGCGTCGCTTTGGCTCAATGAGCACTTACGGCTCGGAGTACGGTGCAAGCTGGGAACCACAATCCACATTCCACCATTCGACTCGGGCTGAGGCAAACCACAAACAAAAAATCATATTTTTCCATCTTTACACGGGAATATCTATAAACATCATACAAAGAAACCCGAGCCCAAGTTAAAGTCCATCTGGTATGGATATCTGGGGTCTAGTCTATAATCAAGCGTCGCAGTCGTGTCGTAGTTGTAGTCGTGAATAACGCAATCAAAGCCGGCTCTCAACCTTCTCCTCCTCCTCCCCCGGCGTAACCACGGCCGCCAACCCCAGCATATGCTCCACAATCTCCGCCGGCGTCGTCACATGCCAGCTCGCGAGCGTGCGCTTGGACGGCCGGGGTGAAGACACAGTCGGGCGTGATCGCGAGCTCGACGGGGGGGGGGGGGGGGGGGGGGGGGGGTCGCATCCTCTGCGTCAACGAGGGTGACGGAGAGGGGCCCGGGGAGCATGGCCTTGGTGCTGCCGGTGCCAAAGAGGATGAGCGCGCGGAACATGTCCTCGTCGGTCCGTGCACCGATTAGCAAGTGCATTTCACGAAGGCATGGCATGCACCTTGTCGTCCCCCGCGCAAAACACAAACTTGGCGTCCGAGTTCAGGTACAACAGCCGCTTCATAATCTCCCCCTTGTTCACTGCAATCAGCCGCACCTCCAAATTCTGCCCGGTACCAATTAGCTTTCGCGTCGAGCGCGTGGAGAGAAACGCACCATCGACGTGGTATTCATGCCATCCCGCAGCGGCGTGATGACTGCCAGGTCCGCGACGCTCAGCAGCGCACAGAATCCGCTGAGGGTTTGGTGGCTGCATGCGTGGTTACTCGCGACGACGATGATAAAGGACGAAGAACCTACTAATGATGCACCGGAATGAAATCCAGACTCCCAAACTCGCCGTTGATGTTGGCGACGAGCTCGCTCACTCACCTGCCGCTCGAGCTTGGGCGAGTCGGTCAGCGCGGGGGAGGTTACCTGCGCGTGTGTTAGTTGGTTCTCCAATATTCTTCAAGGCAAGGCAGCGAGAAGGACCACACACCTGAATAAGCACCACATTCCCCACCCACTGCGGGTACGTCTGCAGTAGCCTCTGGAACGCGTGGAGCTGCGAAAAAAAGTAATCGGTATTCAGCGTACCCCAATCCCACATTTGCACCGCTCCCGCACAGGAGGGACGAGGAGGAAGCAACGCCTACACACCTTCTGCAACACCCCTTGACGACGTCGAGCTTGTCCCGCCCAGGATCTTCTCTTCTTTCCCTCGTACAGCGCGCACAGCGCGACAAGCTTGGGCTGGATGCTGGGGCGGAGGCTGCGAACGACAGTGAGCAAGCATTCAGTACTCAGTAAAAAGGGAGGGGGCAAGTGGCGACGGGAAGAGTGAGCATCGTCGTTGAGGAACGCGAAAGAGAGTGGATGAAGAGGGAGAAATGGAAGGAAGAGGGAGAAAAAACAGGAGGAAAGCGAGACAGCACGCACATATCCCGCCCCACCCTGTCCGCGTCCACGCCCACGGGACAGTGCGCGACCGCCGCGACGTGCCCCTCGGCGTCCATCCCGTGCGGGGTAGATTCATATCTGCGGAAAAAGCAAGGAGTCAGCGAGGGAACATCGGCGAGGTCGATTAATTTGAAGAGGGGAGGAGTGAACGCGCATGACTAGACAAAGCATCTTCGCCTCGCGCCCACGCCCACGTACGGCTTCGTCCCTCGCGTACGCCCCGCCACGTACACGTCCCCGTCAACGTGTGTAGCACCATCTCCTCGCGCACGTCCCCCGTTGGCCGCGACACCATCTCCACGGATTGGTCCCCTCGCGCGCTGCCAGCACGACGACGCCCACGTCCCCCTTCCCGCCCCTCCTTTGTGTCCCCGCCACCACACCCTGCCCTACTCTCCTCCATCCCCCTTTCCCCTTCTCCTCCAAATCGACACTCTCCCGCACCCCTCCTCTCTCAGCACGCAAAAACGCCGGCGCACGACCGCAACAAGAAATATTTGAAGAAACAGCTACGCACACATCTACCAATAAAGTGCTGTTTATAGCTGTACGTCTGGAAGCAGACGAGGTCGGCGGTGGCCATGCCGCGGAGGTCGAGGCGGCCTGCAAATACATTAGTACGCGATAACAGTGGATTGAATGAGAGTGGGGATGGAATAAGAGCCGTGCGATGCGCACGAAGACGCGTCGACCGGCCGGGCTTAGACAGCGAGCACAGCGGCAGATGGAAATGGGCGCGAAGCACGAAGCACAAACGCCGCTGGGCCTCGATTGTACGAGCACGAGAAGCAGAGAGAGCGGACGTCCGCTGCCACGGAAGCACGCGCACGTACGCATATGCAGAACATGCACGCAAGCATGTGCCCGTCGCTGCACAACGATGCGGTCGATGTGCGCCGGCGTCGAGGAACATAGACGCGCGGGACGGGCGGGAAGCACGCGCGCGCGAACGCCGTCATCGCAGCCGTAAACCTCCATGCGAGCTGGCGCACAGCGCTAGGCTCGCCATGATCCCGCCCAGGTCCCAAGGCAGCTCCACCACATTCGAGGTCCCGCCGTTGCGCCCTTCCTCCCCACTCCAAAACCTCCCCATTCCCACTCCCCACTTCCCCCCAAAAAAACCCCGCAAAACCACAAAAAAAAACTCACGCGCCAACCACCTCACACCTCACACCTCGCTCCTCGGGAACGGCGTGGCACATGTGCACAAAAGAGGCCGATGACGAGCGAGTCGTGCGCGTCGGGATGATCATGAGGAAACGGAGTAGACGGGGGAGGAGGAGCCTGGGGAATGGGTTAGTTTTTGTATGACGGGAAGGAGGAGGAGGGAAGGGAAGGAAGAAAGAAAGGAAAGGAAAGTGGGGAGGAAGGAGGTAGGTAAGTACGGCGCGGGGAGGTAAGCAAGTACGGGAGGACGGGGAGACAGAAGATGTATGTAATTAATACACAGCCGCGAAGGGCAACGTTGGGAAGGGCGGTGTGCGCAAGGAAGGAACGGAGCGCAAAAAGAAGGGAGGTGGGCAAGAAAATGGGAGAAAAACGCACCCGGCCGCCACACACTCTTGCGGCGTACGCGGCGTATTGGGTGTCTTGAGAGGTGTCTCGGAGGCGATGTCCTGCCAGAGGGGGTAGTGGAAGAGGGGGCGGAGGGCTGCGCGAAAAGTAAACGAGGGTTAGTATTGGCGTTATAAAATAAATGAGGGATAGAGGAAGCGAGATGGAAGGAAGGAAGGGAGGACGCGCGCGATGCGCTAAAGAAACGCGCGCCGCCTGAGTTGGCACACAGAGCACAGTCTCGCACAATCGGGCAAGAGAAGCATGACAGGCGCAACGCTGCGCGCCGTACAATTGAGTACGAGCGCGCGAGGAGAAGAGCAGATGCGCCAGAAAGATTAAAAAACCCGCAGAAAATAAAGGGATGCAAGGGCACACCCGGAATGCGACGCAGGAGAGCTCCGTCCCAGAAACGTCCGAGCCCGCGGCCGCACGAAGAGAAGAAAGGGCAAAGGCTCCGTCACAAACACACCGGCCGAGCACGCATTGTACCGCGGAGTAGGGATGCGCGATGGGAGCAACGCGGGATAGCCGCCAAACGACGACGGATAGAGCACGGTCGGGCAAGGGAGCGCGATGCGTGCAAACGACGGGCCAGACGCGAACTGGCTCCGTCCCAAACACGCAAGAGCGCGCGGTAAAGCGCACATTGTACGATTGAATAGGAACGCGCGGTAGGAGCAGGAGACACGGCGTGGCATACATGTAGCTCCGCCCAAAACGCACGCGCCGCCCGAGATGGGACGTAGAGCACAGCCTCGCGCAATCGCGCAAGGGAGGGAGAACGCTGCGCGCGATAACTCTATCACAGGCTAAGCGCACATCGTATACGGGCCTCGCAAGTGAGCGCTAGTGAGCGCGCGATGGGAGGAGGCGACGCGAAGCGGGTGTGGCTCGTCCAAAGAAACGCCCCCCCCCCAAAAAAAAAGACAAGGCAGTAGAGACCCGCACTCAAGGGTTTACAATACCCGTCATAATGTCCATGCGCAACCGCGTCCTCCAACCACACCGGCACATATACCGTCTTGCGATCGTCCGCCTCGGCGGGCTGGTACGTCCCCAGGCCTCTTCGAGCTTCGCGCGCTCCTCCTCGGTGACGCTCTCGGTGGGGATTGGCTGCGGGGTAGAGGGCGGGGGCAGGGACGCGGTGGAAGAGGAGAGCGGCGCGGCGGGTGGGGCGGCTTGCCGATGATAAGCTGCGAGGGAGTGGATGACGCTGATCACGGCAGCGTGGCCGTACCGCGGGACCAGCGTCCACACATCGTCGCTTTTCTCTTCGAGTACGGGCGAGTCGGCCTCGGGGGTCGGCGTCAAAGGCGCGTCATCGGGAGAAGTGGAAGAGCGGTTGAGGGTGGCTTGCACAGGGAGATAATGGCAGACATGGAGGACGCGTCCAGAGAGGGAGATGCCAGCTGCACGATGGTCCCCCTCGAGTGCCCATTGAATTAGAAAGAATTAGTCGAAAGCAAGAGGAAATGGTTGAGGTAAGAGTCGTGTTACTATCAGCATCCATTCGATTGAAAAGAAATAGAAGAGAATGATTGACGTAACACGTCCTTCCCACGCGTCTCTCTCCTCCCGCCACCATCACCGACTCGCCTCTCCCGCCCCAACGTCGTTGCCTAGCAGCCCGACACGACCCGACTCGACCCACATCGCCCACGACCGACTGCGAACACGTCCAGCTCCACATCAAGCAGCCCCGTTCGCTCCTGGTACTCAAGCGCCCACGCCCTACGCGCACATCCTCAGCGCCATACGACCTGTCGCAAGAACTCGTGCGCCCGCTAACCACTACTGTCCAGTCCGGCAGCCCGCAGCTCAAGCCGCTCTATCTACATGCCCGCGCGCATACCGCGATTCTGCACATTGCGACCAACTCCGCGCTCGCCCCCGGACGCTTCCATTTGACCTGAATCAACGCATCTCATACGCCGCCCTCAATGTCTCATGTCCCGCGCCCAGAACTCATAACTGCGCTCTCGCAAGCCAGCGTACGTGTTCTCATCCTTACAAGTCACGCTAATGCTCATGCTTATCCGCTATTTATTTCCCCCGCGCAGAATCCCTAGGTCTGGATCTTCAAGCCGGTGACTCGGTCGAATACTTAATGCTTAACATAAAGGCAGCTACTGCTCTTTCTTTTTGTCGGCGCAGATTCAATGCAATATTTTTTCTACTTGTACTTCTCCTGCTGCCTTCAAACTCAATCCAACCAAAAATCAGTAAATGAACGAAAACCAACGCATCATTCGTTGGTGCGTAATGAGCGTGCTCGACTGGAACTCGAAACTCGACGCAACCACAAATTACCCAGTCCGACTGCGAGTCTTCTTGACTGAAGGAAGAGCGTCCTCGCGTACTCACCTTCGACTCCAAGTTCCACTTTCGCCCGCGCGCTCGCCGCCTCGCCGCCTACCCCTCTCATCTTAACCCCTCCGAACCCTCATGTCAAACCCACCTCGAATTCAAATCCGGTCGCGTCGACCGACTACAGAATCAATCAATTCCTCCCCGACGAGTCCGAGTCCGGGGTGAGTCCGTCAGACTTGAGTCAAGTTTTGAGGCGAATTGATGTGAGCGAGAACGAGAACGAGAACGCGGTGCGGGGGAGGGATACGATCCGACGAGAAGGAGAATGCGGTGGCCCGGTGGGGAAGGGACGAGTTGAGTTTTGAACGAGCACGCGGGGTAGGAAGGAATATTAATGAGCGGGGTGGGTGGGGTTCAAATGCACGAAGAACGAAATGAAATAAAACTTACAGGGTGCGAGTGGGTGGGAAATGGAAGTGAGGAAGCACTTGCCCCGGATTCGACTTGTTGAAGGCGCCGTAAGCCGAGTGGGGACAACGGGCGGCGGTCCTTGGCTCCTGAATTCAAATTGTCAGCGCAACCTACCCATGTATCCGGGCTAAGTCACGGTGGGTTGATTAATTGAAGTCGAGGTTGAAGTTAACAACAGAGAAATCAGCGGAAGCAGGTTCCTGCGAAGCTCGAGGAGGGAATCTAAAGGACGCGTCCTGTCCTGTCTCTCTCTGGGAAAACGAAGCTAAAATCGAAGTCCCACTGGCAGAACCTTGGGTGGGTCGAATCGAATCGAATCGAGGACTGACCACTTTCGTTACTGACCACTTTACATTGCCGAATGCCCTTCCTTCAACTTGGATCGGATTATCGCACCCTGCACCCTACCCGGCACCCTACCCCTACACCACTGGCCCAACACGATGCTCCCACTAAGTAGTTCAAATCAAAATGTACGCCCAAGTTCCAAAGAACTCCTGCCCTGCCCTGGTCCCAACTTGAACTTCCGGACAAGTCGCGGCCTGAAAAGGCTACCGTGAACAAAACACCCTAGTTAATTCTGTTCTATTATATGCCGGACCCGGAACGGAAATAAGGAATTGTAGTCGTAGAAGATACATACATACATTCGGACCAAAGTTGAAGTTGAAGTGCTCCAATTGACACTGGCTGCCGTTGCGGGGTCTGGGGACATGCGAATTGAAGTAAGTATATAGTATGTACCTGAATGAAGGGTAACTGGCACATGCGACTGATGGTTGAGAAAGGCACGAAGAAATAAAGGGCAACTTACTGACCGGAGTTAACTTTTACAGATTTGGGCGGGCGGTTCAATATACTCGTTCAAAATAGATGCCTGGGTAAAGAACGGCTGAGACGATGTCCTACTGCAATTGGTAGTCATAGAGTAGGAAGACCTTTACTACCGAGCCGGCACGTCAAGTTTAGTTCGTTTTGAGAACATAAACCAAAGCCACCTACAAAAAGAAAGAAAACCCGAAGTTTAGCTCAAGGAATAGCTTCGAAAGAGAGCTCAGACAGCTCACAGAGGTCCCTTGAGTCACTCTGCAGTGCGCGGCCTTCATAATGAACGATAATTTGAAGCTTGAATTAGAAATGGTGTTAATCCAAGAAACCGAGTAAACCCAAGAGACCACCCACACCTGGATATCTGGGGAATCCATCTAAAGAAGAGAATTAAGCCCTAATCTGCGTTACGGAAGTCTTGACTGAATATTTACATGGTAGAGGGTGAGATCAATTCTGTGGGTAAGTTCATCAAAAGCGTTCGGATTCAAGCCGTTGAGTGTAGGGCGGGTCAGTGGAGGTCAGGAAAGTAGTAAGAGGGTGGAGAGGGTGTACGGGTATTGCATTATATGGTCTTTGGGCCAGGTAGTGGAGGTTGAGATGGATATATGTGGTATATTGTCTGGGAGGAGGGAATCGGGGTTGGTGGCTGGAGGAGAGGTTGGATGGGACGAAGTTGAAAGAGTTCTGCGGGAACGGGCATGGTTGAATTAAGTTTACCTTACATAGGGTATGGGTTTGAATGGTGCGGTTCGGAGGAGTTGAAATTGAATGAAGAACTGTGGTCTGCGGGTGGTAGTTGAGAAGGACACGGAGGAATGAAGATTGACGCAGACTGACTGACCTAGGTGAGTGGATCTTACGGGATGGGCGGGTGGTTGAAGGAGCGGTTCAAATTCAACTGGAACATCGAGATTGGATTGAGCTCTAAAAGAGGATAAGCGAGGAGTAAAGGGAGTGGGCATGGGATTGTAAGCATATCTTGATTGAAAAAAGGAGCTGCTGAGCTAAGTACCTGAGTCGGAGTTGAATGTTGTTGAATTGAATCTCGACACCATGTTGCGAAGACATGAACATGAAGATGTATATACGAACCCAGAATAAAAAGGTTCATAAAAACCGCATTGATAGAGTGCAAAAAGATGGCCCGCAGAGTTGATACTGAACCTTCATTAAGCTTTGAACCACCCCGAATGCGAATGCAGCGTGGACTCAGAGAGACCAGTAAACCTGTGTGGGGTGAGCCTCGAATCAACGAAAACAAATATATTTACACCGCAGACGGTGAGATCAACACCGTGGGAAGCCTCATCAAAGTGTTCGAATTTGAGCCGCGGAGGGCAGGGTGGGTCGGTGCATGCTAGGGGAGTGATGAGAGGTGTGGAGCGTGTACCTGCGTTGCATTGTATGGTATTTGGGTGCAGGACTTGGGATCGAGGTGGATATATGCGGTATATTTGGAGCGGCATGTCTGTGAGCAAGGAATCGGGGTTGGTGGTTGAATGAGAGGGTAAGAGAAGTAGATTAACTTACAGTGAGGGATATTGAGGTGTAATGGATAGTTGTGAATGTGTTCTGGATGATAAACTCGGATGAAGTTGGAAAAGCCTTGAGGGACAGACCTGGTTGAATGAAGTTCACCTTGGGGTATGGGTTTGGATGGTGCCATTTGGAAGAGGTAAGATTGACTGAAGAACAACTGTAGTCTGCGAATACTGAAGGAAGAAAGACACAAAGGAATGAAGGGTAAAGCAAACTGACTGAGTAAGTTGAATTATTTGCAAAGGAGCCGGCGATTCAGCTGCCACTGTGGTTCAAGGAGCGGTGGTTCGACATTACAATTGTGGGGGTCAAAATTGAAGTCTGGAAGAGAAAGGGATGGATGAGGGAAGAATAAAAGGGATTATTAAGCATGGGATGCCAATCATACCTTGATTGGAATGAGCAAGATCTTCGAGTCGGGGGGGCCGAATGTTGAATTGAACTTGATAATAATGTTGCAGGGACATGAACATGGGTATTGGAGGACTTAAAATGAATGAGTTTGGGAGAATCATAGACAGACACTTTAACAAAATCATCTCATACCTCGCTTGCTGACGAGAATCACAGCAGTAGAGTGTAAAGTAATGGACCACGGCGTTCACACTGACCCTGACTAAGCCTTGACGCAAAAAAAAGAAGTGTACATATTCACTGTGGCAACGAAGGGTTAGTTGAACATTCAATGAAGCCAAAAATTGAACCCTCCTTACATTGTTGAGGCTGCATTATATCCAACCCGGTCAATTTAACCATAATGTCAGTTATCTACACCATCTAGAATAACTCAAGAAGAAGAAAAGTACCTGAAGTCGAAGCACAATGACACCCAACCCATCTCCAAGATGCCTGAGGCCGAGTCATACTCAATAGTGCGGTTACATCTGGACCCTAATTCGAGAAAGCTCAACAAATAGCCTTCACGAGTATGTGGCTTAGTGCACAAGCTTACCTGTTTCCATTCAGAGAAAGTATATTTTCATTTTGTATGTACCTTGACTGGTTATCACAAGCAATCTTTCAACAAAGAAATAATTGTTACCTACAGCCATCACCACATTTCTTTCTGCTACATACTGTCTAACAGTTGCTCGATATCCAGGGTGTCTGGATGATTGGCACCTAGAATTTGCTTCCGTTTTTCCAGCACAAGAACCCCGAGTTCTTTGGCCTTTTGATGCGCCCCCAGGTTTGAGTATGAGATGGCCAGGTTACCCATAGTACGCAGGGTGTCTGGATGATTCTGACCCAGCATCTGTTTCTGTTTCTCCAGCACCATAACATTGAGTTCTTTGGCCTTTTGATGCTCTCCCAGGTTTCCGTATGAGCTGGCCAGGTTACCCATGGTATGCAGGGTGTCTGGATGATTCTCGCCCAGAACCTGTTTCTGTTTTTCCAGCACAATAACCTCAAGTTCTTTGGCCTCTTGATACTGTCCCAGGTTGGAGTATGAGACAGCCAGACTACCCATGGTATGCAGGGTGTCAGGATGATTCTCACCCAGAACCTGCTTCCGTTTTGCCAGCACAGTAATCTTGAGTTTTTGGGCTTTTTGATGTTCCCCCAGGGCTGAGTATGAGCTGGCCAGGTTACCCATCATATGCAGGGTGTCTGGATGATTATCACCCAGAACCTGTTTCCGTTTTTCCAGCACAATAACCTCCAGTTCCTTGGCCTCTGCATACTGTCCCAGGTTGGAGTATGAGACAGCCAGACTACCCATGGTATGCAGGGTGTCAGGATGATTCTCACCCAGAACCTGCTTCTGCTTTGACAGCACAATACCCTTGAGTTCTTTGGCCTTTTGATGCTCCCCCAGGTGTGAGTAAGAGCTGGCCAGATTACCCATGGTAAGCAGGGTGTCTGGATGATGGTCACCCAGAACCTGTTTCTGTTCCTCCAGCACTTCTTCCTCTAGTTTCTCAGCTTGTTTGTATCTTCCTCCTTCCCCAAATATTATTGCATATTGTAACTTGAAAACCCAGGCTACTTTTGTGTTCATCTGTACAGCCAATTCGGCATGTGGATACAATAGCAGGCTCGGCAATTGCACATCCCGCCGTGGGCGTTCTAAAATTGCCATGCCAAGTATGGACCCCATGGTGAACATGTATCCTTCTGGGTTTTGAACTGTCCCGCGACTCCAAGAATGTACCAATGGATGAATAGAAAAAACCTTCTTCTCTGCATCAAGGCTAATCAATGAATAGGATTGGACCTCATTGGTGACATCCAAAAACTGCAAAGAGTCCCATTCTCCAGTTGGTCCCAGAAAATGTGAGAGGAATTCCAGAGGTTTCTGTAGTTCTTCTTCAGATGGACGATTAGAATGAAACTGGTACTTTGATGCATAGCTGAAGACTTCCTCTGAGATTCCATTATAATGGAGGAATGAACAATACTGCAGGAACATGGCAGCTGGTGGTGTGAGCCGGTCAAAACTCATTTGCCATGTTGTGTATACTGTGCGAGCATAACGGTCATGGGACTGAGCAGGCTTTTCACTAAGCAGTCGTGCTTGGTTCTTTGTATAAAGAGCCAGATAGCCATTCAGATTTCGAGATTTGGATATGAATGCACCAGCCTGAACAATTGCCAGAGGTAGATGGTGCAATGTCTAATGAAATGTCAAAAATTGAATGAGTTGCTAGGCCAAATTGTCTGACCTTCACAATTTCTGCTGCAATTTGTTCAGTACGGACTGTGGCTTTCTGCAAGGCACTCTTGAGTAACAATGCCACTGCATCTTCCTCTTCCATGTCCGACACAAGGGAGTTGGATCCAGCATAAACACACATTCCTGGATTCCGAGAGGTGATAATGATATTCCCATGATTGCACTGAGGAATATAATCCTGCAGATTGATATTGGGGTCATCTGCATTGTCAAAGAAAAGTAGCCATTCTTCCACTTTGCTGGCCAGCCATAGCAAGCCATCGTCTGGAGAATCTCCGAAATCCTTCAGAATGGCTATATTCTTGAGCCCTGTCTCAATTGTCGCAATGGTGCTGGTGTCAATGAAAAAGATGTCTGAGAAGCTGCAACTGGGTCAACAAATCATTTCCCAGTGAGAGGATCAAGCTTACCGAGATGATGATGACTCGTTGATGAATTTCAGAGCAATCTGTGTTTTTCCAGCACCTCCGAGTCCATGTAGCACATAGATGTGTTGGATCCCAGAGTCAGAGAAAAAATGCTGCATGTTCTCTAGAATATCTTGTCTGCCACAGAAGATTCTGGATGGAGGAGGACAATGACTAGCAATTTGAGATGCTCGGATATTCCGAAGCTGCAATGCCTGGTCCGTAGCAACTGTGGCTTGCAGATTGTGCGCGATTAACTGTGATGTAGTGATATGCACAATGGGACCCTCCCCCACCCCACCAGTGCCACCTTGGAGGTGTGCTGGACCCCCAAAACCGCCTTGACCACCTATGCAAGATAATTAATTACTTTCGCGCTCCAAGAAAAGCAGTGACGCACCAATGATGTTGAGTGATCTAGGATCACTGTCTAGCGAAAACATGACACTGTGTTGACCCTGGGAGGCAAGCATATCAACCACCAGAACCATTTCCACAGGAGAGAAACTGACTTGGGAAACAGAGGTATCACTACAGTAGTGGATGTGGAGGTAGAGGACAAGGAGATGTCACACAACGTGGGAGACACGAGGACAAAGCTGGCCGGATGCTGATCTTTATCCTGGTTACAATCAGCACATGTCTCCGCCGCGCATTGTCACCTCGATTTGGTCGAGGTCAAGGGTCACGAGGGCAGGTGTCAAATAGGTCCAGCGGTTCGCCACACCGACGAAAACTCCAGCAGAAGAGCGCAAAAAAAGCCTTGCAATTCTCTATGGCTAGTATGATTTAAACCGTTTTCTGCACTATTCCTACGAGCAACTCTTTCAACCCGTGGTTGGTTTTCTGGCCTGAAATCATCTGAACATTGAACTCCCAAGAAAATACCAATGAGGATTCAACTCATCATGGTAATATTGCCTAGCTACCCAGGGAATCAATCATCTGAAACTTAAAAGCAGAATTTTGGGGCTGCGTCGAATTTTTCCCCTCGTCACGCACCTTTCGGGTCGCTGTTGAATTGGTTGAACATGTCACCCCCCTACAATTTGAACGAAATGCTACAGTAGATGAAGAACTACCGTTGTCTGATCAACTAACTTCCTGGAATGAACTCATCCATTGCTGTGCCTCAGGCTGCTCCAGCTCTACAGTCTACAAGAGCACGGTGGGGCGCTCCGCGCCCTACCACTTCGGTCCAGGATCAAAAGAAGCATAAAAATAAAGGCTGTTGAACTCCGAAAATAAAGCTGTCATAGCTTCGACCAGACAGACAGACACACATAATTTTATAAAGAGGAAGATTGTACACTCTTCCAATGTTTCCTGCACACCTACCTACCACTTTACACCACCAGTTGTTTTGACTCAAATCAAATTGACTCTGCCTCGAATGAAATTACCCTACCCCTACGGCCACCGGTATGCACAACACCCACACTGATCTTCTCTCCCCTGTAGAGCACGTGCAGCACATCGAGCTTGGGTTGGACGCCGGGGCGGAGGCTGGGGTGAGTGTGAGTAAGCATGGGTGTCGTTTGGATCAAACAAATAGTAGGGAAGGCAAAGAGGCAGCGGGAGAAGTGTGCGAGGAAGAACTCGAGGACGGAAGAAAGGGGAAGAAAAAGCAGGAGGAAAGCGAGAGACACGCACATATTCCACCCCACCCTCTCCGCGTCTACGTCCACACCCACAGGACAGTGCGCAACCGCCGCGACGTGCCCCTCCGCGTCGATCCCGCGCGGGGTAGATTCGTATCTGCGAAAGCAAGCAGTCAGTGAGGGAAAATCAGCGAGGTCGAGTAATTTGAAGGAGGGAGGAGTGGATGTGCAGTTCCCCGCGTGCGCATCGCTGAAACAAAGCACGCACGACGGACGCATCTTCGTCTCGCGCCCACGCCCATGTACGGCTTCACGCCCTCGTATTCGCCCTGGGCTAGCGCACGCCCCTCGTCGGCGCGTACAGCACTAGCATCATCCCTGCGTGCACCATCGCGTACGCCGCGTCGGCGCGTCCCATACACCGCTGTGCCCGCATACGGCCTCGTCCCCCTCCTGACCCCTCCACCGCGCCCAACATCCTCGCCGCCACCAACCCTCAGACCCCCTTCCCTCCCAAACTCCAACCCCGCACACACATCCCCTCCCGCTCAAACATACGGCCTCGTTCCCGGCCCCCGCGGCCACTCGCCACGCGTCCCTCCTCTCTCAGTACGCAAAAACGCCCGCGCGCGGCCGCTCAAATCAAGGTGGAGAAAACGAAACACTCACCCACAAACCCTCACACACGTACTAACAAAGTGCCGACTATACGAGTACGTCTGGAAGCAGACGAGGTGGGCGGCGGCCATGCCGCGGAGGAGGTCTGCAAATACATTAGTACACGATAACAGTGGAGTGAATGAGAGTGGAGATAGTAGAATGAAAAGAAGAAGACAGAATAAGAGCGGTACGACGCCAGCACGAAGACGCGTCGACCGGGCTCAGCCAGCGAGCACAACGGCAGATGGAAACGGGCGCGAAGCGCGAAGCACGAACACCGCTGGGCTCGATTGTACGAACACTGAACAGAAGAAGCAGAGAGTGCGCCGTCCGCTGCCACGGAAGCACGCACACGCACGCGTAAGCAGAACGAGCACGAAGAGCTCGACATGCATGTGGCCGTCGCCGCACACAGAGAAAGATGCGGTCGACGTCCGCCGGCGTCAAGGAAAGACAGACGCGCGGGACGGGCGGGCGGGAGCACGAAGTAACGCCGTCGTCTCGCACCCCATCCAACACGATAAAACTCCATGCGAGCTCGTGCATAGTCGCCGTGCTCGTCATCGACGCCGACGCCGCAGCATCCCGCCCCGGTCCCAACGCGTCCCAGCGGCTCGCCAACGATGCGCGCCCTTCCTCCCCACCAAACACCCTTCCTCCCCCCACTTCCCACCCCCTCCTTCCCCACTTCCCGCTTCACAATAAACGCAGCGAAACAACTCACGCACCAACCACCTCACACCTCACACCCCGCCGCTCGAGAACGGCGTGTGCACAATCAGGCCAATCACCAATCACCAAGGAGTCGTGCGCGTCGTGCGCGTCGGGGATGAGGAGGCGGAGCAGACGGGGAGGAGGAGGAGGCGCGGGAGGAGGAGGAGGTGGTAGTCGTGGATGGAGATGGGCGCCTGGGGGGAGGAGGGGTTAGTTTGTGTACGAAAGGGAAGGGAAGTAATGCAAAAGAGGGAGGGAGGCAGCGCAGCGAAGAAGAGGGAGTGGGGCGAAGAAGAGAGGAAGTGGGGCGGAGCAGGAGAGGGTGGAAAAGGAGGGGAAGGAGAGAGAGGGATGAAGCAAGGAAGCAAAGAGAATGAAAGTGGGGAGGGGAGGAGGTAGGTAAGTGCGGGGCGGGGAGGTAAGTAAATACAGGAGGACAGGAAGGCAGAAGGTGTGTAAGCGAGTACGGAGCCGCGGAGGGCAACGTTGGGAAGGGCGGTGTGCGCAAAGAAGAAGGGAGGTGGGGCAAAAGGGAAGGCAACGCACCCGGCCTCCAAACACTCTCGATGCGCTCGGCAAAGGCCTGGTTGGCGGCGGCGTACGCGGCGTAGGGGTCTCTCGGGAGGTGTCCTCGGAGGCTATGTCCTGCCAGAGGAGGTACTGGAAGAGGGGCGAGAGGGCTGCGCGAAAAGCAGACGAGGGTTAGCATTGGCGTTATACGATAAACGGGGGATAGAGAAAGGAGATTTAAGGGAGGTAAGTAGGGAGGACGCGCGTGATGCGCTAAAGAACCGCGCCCCGCCTGAGGTGGAACGCAGTACAGTCTCGAACGATCGGGCAGAACAGGCGCCCATACAATCGAGTAGGAACGCGTGAAGAGATGCGAGGACCAAAAAGATTAAAAAAAGCCCGTACAAAAGAAGGGGATACGAGGGCAGGGATGGCACCCGAAATGCGACGCAGGAGAGCTCTATCCCAGAAACGCCCGAGCCCGCGGCCAAGGGCACGAAGAGAAGAAAGGGCAGACGACGGCTCCGTCACAAATACGCCGAGCACGCATCAATATTGTACAGCGGAGTAGGGACGCACGATGGCAGCAGGAGGATAACGCGGGATAGCCGCCAAACGACGACGCAAGAGAGCACGCAGGGAACGACAGCGGATAGACCCTCCGCGAGCTGGCTCCGTCCCAAACACGAGATAGCTCGACACAAAACACACATTGTACGAAGGAGCATTGAGCGCGCGATAGGAGGAAGAGAGCAGAGCTCCGCCCAAAATGCGCGCGCGGCTCAAAGGGGGCGTAGAGCACAGTGCAGGGAAGAAAGCAAGGGCATAGGCACGACGCTGCGCGTGGTAGTACCGTCACAGGCTAAGCGCACATCGTATTGGAGCCTCGCAAGCGAACGCGCGATGGAGAAGAGACGCGACACGCGACAGCCCCGCCGAACGACGAGGGAGCGGCAAGACTGATAATTGCGGCAAACGACGCAGGATAGCCCCCACGTCTGGCCGTCACGAACGCCAAACGATGACGGACAGAGCACGGTCAAGAGAGCGCGCAGGGAACGACCTCCGCGAGCTGGCTCCGTCCCAAACACGCGAGAGCGCGGGGTAAAGTTGTACGAAGGAGCATGAGCCCGCGATAGGAGGAAGAGATACGATGCGGGTAGCTCCGCCAGACGACAGGCAGAGCACCGTCTCGCGCAAGGGAACAAAGCAAGACGACAGGCGCAATGCCGCGCGGTAGCTCTATCGTAGATAGAGGCCAAGCGCGCGGTGAAGCGCACATTGTACGATTGAGTAGGAACGCGCGATAGGAGGAGACATGATGCGGCATAGCTGCGCCCAAAACGCGCGCGCCGCCGGAGGTGGAACGTCTCGCGTAATTGGGCAAGGGGAGGAAGGCAGCAGGAGGACGCTGCCCGCGACAGCTCCGTCACAGGCTAAGCGCACATCGAATCGAGTAGGAGTCCCGCCAACCTAACCCGAGGCGAAGCGCAGCGTTGCCAACGAATGTGTGATGGGAGGAGAAGACGCGACAAGGATGCCCGGCCTTAAAAAAAAGTACGGAGACCGCACTCACTCTGTTTACAATACCCATCGTAATGCCCATGCGCTACCGTGTCCTCGAGCCACACGTCTTGCGATTGTCGACCGGGTCCGACTCGGCGGGCTGATACGTCCCCAGGGCCTCTTCGAGCTTGGTGCGCTCCTCTTCGGTGACGCTCTCGTTGGGGATCGGCTGCGGGGTAGGGGGCAGGGACGCGGTGGAGGAGGCGATGGCGCGGCGGGCAGTGAGGATATTGCCGGTCCAGCCGATAATGAGCTGCGAGGGAGCGGATGCCGCTGACCATGGCGGTGTGGGCGTACGGCGGGACCAGCGTCCAGACGTCGTCGCCTTTCTCTTTGAGCACGGGCGAGTCGGTTTCCGGGGGCGGCGTCAAAGGCACCTCATCGGTGGAAGAGGAAGAGCGGTTGAGGGTGGCTTGCACAGGGAGATAATGGCAGCTATGCAGAACGCGTCCAGAGAGGGAATACCTGCTGCACGATGGTCCGCCTCGAGTTATTAACGTATATTAACATCCATTCGATCGAAGAGATTGAAGAGAATTTTGAGAGAATTAATATTAGGTGAAGGCAGAGGAAATGATTGACGTAACGCGTTCTTCCCACGCGTCTCTCTCCTCCCGCCACCATCGCCGACTCGCCTCTCCCGCCCCAACATCATCGTCTACAAGCCTGACACGACCCGACTCGATGCACATCGCCCACGACCCACTGCGACCACGTCCAGCTCCACAGCAAGCAGCCCCGTTCGCTGCTAGTGCTCACGCGATGGCAGCCCCTCAATTCTGCACAAGTACTCGTGCCCGCAGCTGAACAACGCCTCTGAGCTGCTCTCACCGCGGCAAACGTGCACCCCCGTATACGGTGATTCTACCCGTCGCCTAGTCTGATCCCGCCCGAACGCCTCCCTTCGACCTACACCAACACATCCGCCGCGCCTCAATTTTTTACACCGAGCCGAGTCCCACACTCTATAACTGCGCTCAGGCCACGCGCGATCCCGCAATCCAGCATACGCATGTACGTCCCCGTCCCCTCATCCATGCCCATCATGCTGATTTACTTCTTTCCCTCCTTACATAGCGTCTGCATCAAGCCAGGCGAGGAACTCATCCAATACTTACCGCATGCATACATAGAAAACATCTGCTAGCTCTTTCTGGGGCGTACACATTCAATTCAATACATCGATTTCTATCTTCCCCTGCCTCGTCCACTTAAAGCTGAATCTAATCCTTGAAGAATGAACGAACAAAACCAACTCAAGATTGGAGCGCGGACCCTCGCTCCTGTTCCCTGTGGGATTCTCCGCTCGTACGCGTACTGACTTGCTCGGCATCGATTCGACTCGACCCAAACTCAAGAAAGTAGTTGTGAATTTGAGTCGCGTCTTCCTCGCGCGTGTTCTCCTCAACCATGAACCTACAGCCCTACTTCCACCCTCGTAACATAGAGGGCAGCTACTGCACTTTTCTTTTTGCCGGCGCAGATTCAATTGTTTCTACTTCTACTTCTCCTGCCGACACAAACTCAAGCCAGTAAATAAACGAGAACCACCGCAAAATTCGTTACCTCTTCCGTTGGTCCCCTTGTGAGAGCTGCGTAATGAGCTTGCTCGGCGTAGCGTCGACTTGGACTCAAACCCAAGTTCTGCCAGTCCGGGTCTTGTCCTGATGTAATGTTTGGCGTTGACTCGTTGACTCAAATTCGATGTAACCACAAAATTACCCAGTCCGACTGCCGAGTCTTCTTGACTGAAGGGAGAGCGTCCTCGCGCACATCGTACTCACCTTCGAATCCAAGTTCTGCTTTTACCCGCGCTCGCCGCCTCGCCGCCTGCCCATACCGACCCCACCCCGCTCTCAACCCGACCTCACCTCCTCTAAATTTAAAATTAGCCCCAAGTCAAGCTTCGTTCGCGTCGACCCGGTGCGAAAGTCAATCCCAATCCACCGCCCATCGCGCCGAGTACTCAAGCCGAGTATTTGAAACGAGAACGAGAACGCGAGGCGATACGAACTGATGAGTCGAAGTTGGTAATTGAGTTGGAAGTTGGAGGGAATGAATGAATGAGAGGGTGGTATGAACACAGAATAAAATAAAATAAACTTACAGTGCATGGTAAGTACCAGTGAACGGGAAGTATATACCCAGATTTGAGTTGTTGAAGCGGCGGTGCGCGGGGTTGACTCAATAATTCAAAATTTCGGGGCAATACCTCCATATCCGTGTAATCTAATCGGAATCGAGGTTGAACCCCAACCTACCACTTACCCTAAGGAAAAACCCAAGCCACGCCTGGACCTCCTGTCTCTCTCTGGGGAAACGGAGCTGAAGCACAGTACTGACAAAACCTCGGGTGGATTGAATCGACCCAACGTTATGGACGCACGGCATGGAGAAATTCGGTGATATGTACATACTACGGAACGGAATTTCTCCGTGCCGTGCGTCCGTATTACGGATACGGACACGGACACGGTGCCGAGCCCTAAACACATTTGTGGGATGCGAACTGTTCACGAGATGAACGGGGTTTTGGCAACGCCGGTTCGACTCCGAGTCGACTCAACAACTGGGATCTTGACAAGTTTCTTGGTACCTTTGACCATTATTGTGCCCCTATAATCACGACGTGAGGTACATACATCAGGGCGGTAAACTACAGACTAACACGGCCCTAGTTTCGGTGATGCCGGAATTAACTTTACCATAATTCAAGGGTTATTTACACGGCCATTCTGAATTTCATAGGTTTCTTGATGCTCAACTGTCGTTTTGGTTAGGAACACATTTGTGGGATGCCAATTGTCCACGAGATGAACGGGGTTTTGGCAATGCCGGTTCGACTCGACTCAACAACTGGGATCTTGACAAGTTTCTTGGTGCCTTCGACCATTATTGTGCCCCTATAACCACGACGTGAGGTACATACATCAGGGCGGTAAACTACAGACTAACGCGGCCCTAGTTTTGGTGACGCCGGAATTAACTTTGGCATTGACTGAGCACCATAATTCAAGGGTTGTTTACACGGCCATTCTGAATTTCATAGGTTCCTTGATGCTCAACTGTCGTTTTTGGTAAGGAACACATTTGTGGGATGCCAACTGTCCACGAGATGAACGGGTTTTGGCAATGCCGGTTCGACTCGACTCAACAACTGGGATCTTGACAAGTTTCTTGGTGCCTTTGACCACTGCCCCTACACCCCTGCAGCCACGACGTGAGGTACATTCCTCGCCTTTGATTTTGCCGGATATCGCCAAGGCAGACATGCCAACGAGGGCATTCGCAATACATTTTACTCCATCCGTTGAGTGTTTAGATTGACCCGCTCGAAAGTACTTAAAGACTATCATAATCACAACGAATCCCCATCTCTCGCAGAGAAACATCGCTCAGCGTTCACAAGTTCTACAACCAGCCAACTCTCTTATAATGCCTTCCGTCCCCCAGACCGGAGATATCATTGTTGTTCCTGCTTATGCAGGCGATGACAGTGCTACCTTCGAAGTGCAATGGCAGCAAACCTTCAGGAGCAAGTCTGCCACTTACTACATTGTCAAGGCCAAGAACCAGAGCCAGGGCAACGCCGACATTCTTCTCTATATCCAAGACCATTTCTACAAGGATGAATCCAGCGGGGATTTCATCGGCAAACTCCTTGGCTGCAAAAAGGAAGATGGTATGATACCGTTCATACACCTGTGCTTTTGATATCCTAATAAAACTTCCCAGGACGCTACATTGTCACATTGAATGATCGTTTCCAGTATGGCCAGAAGAACAAAAATGGTGACGAACGCTGGGTCTGTCTCCACGATAAGGACAACAAAATTTTTCAGGTAAGACTCCCAGTGGCGAGGTGAATGCTCAAGTTTAACAACTCGTTCAGCATCGCTTCCTTGTCACTACCGTCCAAGGAAAAGCTGCGGATTGGGCCAAAACCCTCGCAAACGGTTTTGGTGCAGGCGAGATTGCTGCCAACGTCCACAAATTAGGTGGTTCTTTCGTTGGTGACTACTTGCACACCTTCTAAGGTTTCCGAACCCGAAGTTGAAGAGGTGGATCAGGATAGCGATATATTAAAGACTCGAGTGTATATTTTCGTATTCCTTCACTCTCTTTATAACATCGCATCATCTATGATCAACTCATAAACTGACTTTCGTCTGGAATTTCTTGAATTAGCCATGCTCCGTACGAACCCTTTCAGCCAACATCAACTGCCCTTCCACTCTAGTCCCCAGCTATTACAGCACAATGCGGAGTGAGGTATCCTCGTCAAACTCCGAGCAGTTGACGAGGATATCACCATCACCAAACAAATCTGCCCGGATTTTCAATGGTATATTCCAGCTGAAGATTCATTCACACTTTTTGGACTGAAACCTAGGTACCGTTTTTGTGGCATATACTCTGGATGATTTGCGAGGGAGGGAATCGTGAAATGGGCACCATCGGGGATTTCGGCAACGTTGAATAATGGTCGACGTTGGCAAATGTTTTCTGAGAACAGTTTAGACAATTAATACTCTGTCAGGCCACTATCCCTTGACTACACTTGTGGAGCTCCGAGGCCAGTGAATTCATTCATGACGGCCAGGAATCGCTGCCTCTGTTCGAACCGTGGGAAGAAGAATGGGATGCATCAGAATGATGCGATCTTTCACTGCGGCGCGGTTGCGGTCACCCAACTTCGGCGCCACCATCTTGTTCACTTGAAGACGCCCCGATGCATTGCTTCATCCGCACCACCATTCTCGCGACGTTGGCTGCCGTTTCCTTTGCGCAAGAACACCTAAACTTGATGCGGCCATCAATGCAATTTTAGAAGAAATTTAACTCTCCTGCTGGGGTTGGAGTCGCTGTCGTTCAGAAAAGCTCGTCTGGAGAGTGGACTGTGGAAACCGCCGGCTACGGCATTACTAAAATCGACGGGACCAAGGTGACGGGGGATACCTTGTTCAGTATTGGTTCTAATTCGAAGGCGAGTCCAGCCGTTAGGCATGACATCCACGACTTACTACTCGAAGTTGGCAAAGGATTCCGGGCATCTTGCGGATGGTCTTGGACGAGATGGCGTCAATCAAACTCAAGATCCGTTCGGGGTCGGTCGAGTTCGGCCTTTCCCATACTGGGCTCTAAATGACGGGATTCCGGGCAATGGTGGGTAGCTGCAACCTCATTGAACTCGCGCCAGTTAAGCATCTCAAAGCGAACTCTGGGGACGCCGGCGTGATGTCCGATGCCAAGGAAATGGTTTGTATTGTCCCTTCCTATATCCACGCATTGCTGAAGAACGCCAGGCGATTTGGCTTCAAGCTCTTCTGGGCCAAGGTCGGCACCCTACCCAAAACAAAACCGTCATTCCAGCCGAGGTTATTCATCGAGTCTCTTCCGGGGTGGTGGTTTCGCAGCCTGTCGCGTAAGTTTCTTTGTCCCTCGTGTGTCTGCGGGCTGACCGTGCGACGTCGTTAGAAAGCTGGAATCCAGTTTTCAGCAGCATGTGTCCAGCTGACACGAGCATGTATTCACCAGAACGTATCCAGCTGGATCCTACGTGTGTGGGAAACATGTTTGAGGAAGCACGCGGACAAGCTTGACGTGTGATATTGTGTAGTGGGACATGGTAAGCTTGAGAGTTGGCTTCACGCTGTTTCCCAATTATCTTTGCCGTGTGATCAATGTTTCGTCTGAGCTGCCATCGTTCTTCAAGTGGGGATCCAATAACGCCACACATGAACAGGCGCGAACGGATTGGAGTCGATGCTGACAGTACAAGAGAGGGTTGTTAAAGTCGGGACAAGCCGCTTGAGGCCACGAGAGACTGAGGGCCGCATTTAAGTTGGGCCGAAGTTGGGCTTCAGGCAGCCGTTAGACTTGGAAAACTCCTTAAAAGCCAATCAAAAGCACCGATTCTCTAACAAAAAAACTTCAGCAAAATGCAATACCATAATTCATCACTGATGATGTATCTACACACCGAGACACGATGCTGGAGAGACATTGTATTGCTAAACTTCTCTAGCCAGCATTCCAACTGGCAGCTAGCTGGGACCAGCTGAATTACTCATGTGGCTGCTGCATGCAAGCACTTTGGTGGTGTACAGTTGGGAAATGCATACATACCTCATATGATCCTTTGACTCTTCAGGTCAAACCCACCGGGGACTAAATTACTTGAAGCAAATATCATAGACAACACGACTCAATATGTGAAGAAATGCAGGCACGGGATCGCGAAGGTCACAGGCCCGAACGGACAATGGGCGGTTGCATCAACATCAGAATCAAAATTCAACCGCGCCCATCCCGCCGACCATAGTTCGGCCCAATTGGGCTTTTTGAGCATGTATTCACCAGAACGTATCCAGCTCCTACAGTGCCTTGAGTGCGGTGCAATTGGCAAGTATATCAAGACCGAAAAATGTGTAAACTGTGTGTGCAAAGATGCTGTCTTCCTCTTCTCTCTCCGCCACTGACAGCATGATTTGTCTGCTCCGACTGTTTTCGGTTGCATCAACATCAAAATCAAAATTCAACCGCGCCCATCCCGCCGACCATAGTTCGGCCCGATTGGGCTTTTTGAACAACTACATTCAATAATTCCCATTCCAACCGATCGGCCATTTTGAAAGCACACAAGGTGAACCCCTGCCAATAGTCCTGAGACCGGAAGTATGTAATCCTCCCTATGAGCAGTTGAATATCGCCAACGAACTGAATGTAGGCCAAGATTTAGTTGCACCAGCCACGAGTTCAGATGCTGAAGTGAGTTCATCCATTCATCACACAATGGTTATTTTAGAGAAGTCTCATTAGTTACACGTTCGCCCTCGTTCTTCTAACACATTTCAACCGTAGATTCGAGCGGTATCAAGATATCTGTTGCAGATTCAGAAGAGGATGGTTGGAAGATACCGTTCATTCGAATTGTCCATGGCAAGTTTGTCGATGGCATGAACTTCGATCCGGCTGCTCTCGAGATCATGGAGAACAAGCGCATGCATCTCTTCATAGATAATGTAAGTTTTGAATTTTAAACTCACCGCAATCCATTCTGAACAACGTACTTAGCTTGGAATTTCAGCTCCTGCACCGATAGCAGAAGAAACTGCAGCGGTTATCCCCGCTGCTGCACCCTCTTCCTCCACCAAACCTGCATCACATTCGACGTCCGCCACTGCCCCTGAAGACCCTGCTGTAACTTTTCTGCGTGGGAAGCTTTCAACCAGGGAGGGGCATCAGTCTTTTGTTGCCCATCGCGGGTGCACCGTATCGAATCCAGACATCGTCAAGGACTGGCAGTTTGCTGTGAACTTTAAAAGAGACTACAATAAAATGAAAACCCCAGTGGTAAGTCGAAAATCAAGTTGAATCACATCCGAACTGCGCTCGCAATCCAGTCGACCTGGTTGACCAATGCAAAAACCGCTGTTGACATCATAACAACATACAGCGAAGTTACCGAAGTAAATAAAACTCTCACCCGTGTTGATGATCCTCTCAAGGGCTCAATTGCCCTGTTGAACTTCCTCACTGAATGGAAGAAACAGCACCCGGTGTAGGAACGTCAGAACAGCTGGGTTATTACAAATGAGAGCCGTGCAATGAATCAGATTCTGTGATATGGAGCATCTTCCACCTGTTTTGCAACATGATTTAATTGGAGACAAGGCGAGCGATGGCGAATTAGGAATCGGAGCGGTGATTCATCAGCCATTTGAAAAAAATCTTGTCCCCTTTTGGCCCTTGTCAGCTTGCCGACAAGCTCACAAGCATAAAAGGTTGAAAAAATGTACTCACCCAATGTAAGCAAGGGTAAAATGAATAGTATACATGTTACAAAATGCCTATTTGGTCAACCTAACTCATCTGTAATGAAATAATCTGTCCTCAAATTAAAAATAAATGCCCTCATTCCGGGTCGAACTGACGACCTTGTGGAGATTTTGTCTAAGGTTGTGGTCTTTTCAGCTTGCGACCTTTTTGCCCTTGTTTGCCCTTGTACAAGCTTGTAAAAGCATCACAAGATTTGTGTCAAAAGTCTGATGTTGGCAATCACCGTTCAGTCACTGGACGGTACCTGGAGGTGTCTGACTGGATTTAGACACCAAGAGAGCGGTAAAAAAGTTCGTCTGAGGCCCATCACACTCCGGGCTTTGCTCAAATTTTCACGGGGATTTAGGAGCCGCCAATCCGCTGTAGGACTAATTTCTTGTCTAATATTCACCACATTCTGAACATCATTAATAAGCCGTTCCGTTGAGCTGTTTGTGATGTTTTGTACGATCTGTAAAAAATTCAGTACATCCTTCGACATTAAGGTAAGTGTCATGTGTTGTGGTACTATATTTCTATACTTCACTGGCCTATACGTGGTCTGTAAAGGCAGAAAGTTGACTGATGAGATATTGATGCTATCAAATATCACTCCAGCCGGCAATTCTTTACACCTGCTACTGGGAGATGGAAGGAATGACTCTCCCAGAAATTATTCTAGTAAGCCTTAAGGTCCTAGAATTGAAGCTCAAATTCATTAAGAGTGCTGTATAACATAAACTAGGGGTAATTATTTGCTGCCGCGATTACGGCGGCACAGTTCGCGGGTCTCAAGAACTCCACAAATGCCCGCGCCGCAAAATATGACGCATACTTCTCGGTGATGAATCGCCGCACAAGGTTAATGTTCCAGTTTGGCGTCTTGTTCAGCTCCAGAATGAGGTTTACCACTTTCATTCTGCGGGTGTTTTTGCTCTTGAGCCCGCCGATATTCCTGCGCCACTTCGCCCCCCAAATTGTGGTAAGCTCTTCCACAGCAATGAAACCATTCATCCCTTCCTTCCACTCGACCCAGTAGTCCCAAATTGAATTCGCATTCGTCGCGTACTTGTATTGGGGAATCCAGTCTCTATTCTTCCATATCGGGCAATGCTTCCGGAACCGCTCCTCGCCGTAGCACTCAAAGTAATATTTCTGTCGTTCTTCTGGGGAGCCAGGAAGGAGAGGAATCGGCTGGAATGATGGTGCTGCAGCGACGTTTGAAGCTGGGATGTGAGGCGGATATGGCGAGGGAAATGCGGCGGTCGGAACTGATGGAGGAGGATTAAATCCGGTACTCAAATTGTCGTCAACCGTAAAATCCTCAAGAAATTGGAAGTAGGTGGAAAGTGGGTTGAAAGAGAGGCTATTCAACGTGGCTGAATGAGGGCCAGCGCTGGAGGAATCGGAAACGACCGCTGGGAAGTACGGTCCTCGCTTGCTCGGCGTAGCTTCCGCTCGACTCGGCTATCCAGAACGAACATCAACTTGAGGGAGTAGCTTGAATTCGAGTCGCGTCATCGCGTCCTCATACTCACCTACCCACCCTTTCTTAAACCCGCCTACTCCGCTACCCCGCTCTCTACCCGACCTCACCTCCTCTCAATTTTAAATTAGCCCACCTGCATTGCGCTGCGAAAATCAATCCCAATTCACCCGCTCGCCGCGCCGAGTACCGGTACCAGTGGAACCGAGTCTTTGAAACGAGAATGAGAGTATTTGAACTGAAAGGAGAACGAGAACGCGAGGCGATACAATACGACAACTCGAAGTTGGTAATTGAGTTGGAAGTTGGAGGGAAGAACGGGGGAAGGAAGGAGGGAGGGAAGGAGGGTAGGGTTGAAGCTCATCAAGTGCACAGAGAACAAAATCAAACTTGCGCTGCGCGGTGCGGAGTAAGTAAGCTTGAGTGGCAAGGGGAAGTACCCCGAATTCCAGTCAAAGCCTCGTTCAAAGGCTCCGAGAGGGTGGGCGAGGGAAACCCAGCAACATTAGCAGAGATCGATACATCAACATTGACCAGTTCTGCTGCTCGGAATATCGTCGACTCGAATACTGTTTTAATTTTCTTGAACAGAGTATCGCAGGGATCGCGCTTTTGACTGAACGTGACACCGTCGAGCCTGCGAGTCTTTTGCACGCGCTCGATGAGCTGGTCGATTTGGCGGCGCAAGCTGTAGAGGACTTTGCAGTTACCATCGTCGGTTGGCACCAGCTCGAAGCGGTAGAGGTGGGCAAAGCCATCGAACCTGGACGAGGCTGTTCAGTGTTGCCTAATTGTTTCAATGAAAAAGTATCAACCAATGACTGCATGCAAACTCGCCATCTTTCGTGGCCAGTTTGTAACTGCCTGGGCCAGTGCGGAGTAGAGTCCCCGCCGCATATGCTGGGATGGTCCCGGTAACCTCGAGCGCGATCGGGTCGCGATGTTCGATTTCAGTGTTGAACTGCGCAAAATGTGAGATCCTCGAAATTCCACTGACAGGAAATTCTGTATTCACGACTCACTATTCATTAAATGTGGTGGCAGGTCGAAAGATGCGGTGATCGGTGATTAGGGCTCCAACCGTTTCCGTTTTCTTCCGTTTATTTACCGTTTAACCATTTAAATTTACCGTTTAGTTTACGGATAGGTGCAAACGGTAAGTAAACGTTAAATAAACGGTTGTCAGCAGTCAGGTAATTTTCAGAGTGCTATAGGGCAGTTCTCACATTCATGTGGGTGTTGGGAGGTTCAATTTTGCCAGTATTCAACCCTACACGCAAGTCATGCATGACCTGGAAATATACTCAAGGCCTGGGATCCGGGCAGTAACATGCAGCAGTGGAGCGGAGCTTGAATTTGATACCATGCCGCTCCCGCTGCCACAGTCTCAGTTGTAAAAACATTATTGCACTTTGCCTGGGTGGTATCTTTGCATTTCTATCACTCCTTTCAACACTCAAATTCTCCCAGGAAATACAACTTACACCACTCTTTGGTTCGAATTGTAAATATGATCTGGTTCCAACTGAGGATTTGGAATGTTTATGGCAGGTAATGAACCAACCTCAGAGACTGCATACGGGAATCAGTCAGTGTTGCGGATTAAGGCCTTATTAAGGGTAAATTTTTTCGTTAAGCCCTTAGGACCCTTAAGTGCCTTAATAAGGGTGCCCCTGAATAAGCCTTAATTTCCTAAACGGGAAAGTCTATCGAAATTTTCGCAACAAGACACATAGAGTTGAAATGGTCCCAGATTAACATGTGTGCACCCTACCATGGACTTCTTTCTCATCCCAGACCGAAAGTTTCCGCATTTCTCCCTGGGAAAATGACTTTTCCTCGTCAAAGCTATCTTATTGACCTATCTGCAATGAATATCCCCATCGTTGAAATAAACAGGGAGGACGGAGTTGAAACTGACACCAGGACCATGTTTTTCTCACTTAGAACGACCCCGTAGCATTTCACAATACCTTTCTGGCCTGCGTGATGGGCCATCATTCTCCCTTAGCATGCCCTTATTATGTCCTTAACATGTTTTCGGCCAGAAATTAAGGGTTAATGTTAAGGCCTTATTAAGGCCTATCCTTAATTAACCCTTAACCCTTAACTGCAACACTGGAATCAGTTCAACTCCATGAACAGCTCAGGCTTATAGAAAGAAAAATTCCCACGAGCCTACCATTTAAAACAGTTTTAAACAGTTTATGTACCGTTTCCGTTTAGTTTACCGAGATCTGTAAACGGTAAATAAACGGTTGGAGCCCTATCGGTGATGCGCCGGTGATACAATCACGCCGACGGAAATAAAGGCCGACGGAGGTGTTCAAGTTGCAGTGAACATCGTCGATTTTACGCAAAGGAGCTCGCTGTTTTTGCCAAAAAATCATGCTCCGCTCAGAACATATCGGCACTGAATTATTTGAAACAAAACAGTTTGCTTGTCTCCCAATTTCGTGGTCGAACTATTAGCTAAAAAGAATAGTCGTCCAAAAAAAAAAAACTGAAGTCCCAAATGCTTTCCACTCATCGACGCTGAAGAGCTGTGCAGATAGGGTTATCCCTGATTATGCAGGATGGCGGCACATAGACCTCATGAGTGGATGAAAATCATTTAACCTTTACTCGCAAACACGTGTCGAGACTAGGAACTGCCATCGAGTTTCTCAAACCATGCCTCAGCCCTATCCTTGACTCATAATATAAGCATTGTGAAAGGACGAAGAAGTCTGCAAACTCACGACGCTGTAAAACGCAGTGGCGTTGTACACATTATGTTCGAAATGGGCGAGCGAGATGTGTGTCACTTCAACCCCTCTCCACTTTGCCACCAGTGTGGGTACCAGAGGATCTAAGACATCTGGCAGGGTGGCGGGGATATCGCTGAGGAGGTGACGACACGACTCGGAGGGTGGTTTAATTGCAGAGACATCGCACAACTCTGTTCCATAGCCAGGGTGTCAATATATTCCAGCAAGTTCACTTATCGGGAATGAGGGCGATGGGTTCGTCGGTCGTGGTGTCGGTATACCGTTCTTAATGCTAGAGATTATTTCGGATTTGAGCCTTCAAAGTTGAATAAGCAAAATTTGGAACACTCGTTGAACTCTGCCGCACCTTTCAGTCCAATTGACAGCTTCAAGACTCAAGGCTTCATCTAGGATGTAAAATCTGACCGCCTTCACCATCTGAGTGCCGAAAGTGTTGTCGTTTGAGAGGACTGCAACTCCGAGGTTTTGATTAGGAACGCGGGTGATCGCCGATCTGAACCCTAGCTCGCTTGATTAGCAAGTGGTTATATGGGACCGAATGGCATACCCCACACTGTGCCGCCATGCTATGATGATGTAACGTCGAGTATATTGGACATTTGGGAAGTACTTACCTCGATGTATTCTGACATTGGGTCAGATCAAGCACAGGAAGTAGTCTGTGGACCCACCAAAGCCACGGTATGTCCCGCGAGACTGGCCTCCACCATAGACCTTGGGGGCATCCTCAAGAAATTGTCTAACGACGTCGCACGGTCAGCCCGCAGACACACGAGGGACAAAGAAACTTACGCGACAGGCTGCGAAACCACCACCCCGGAAGAGACTCGATGAATAACCTCGGCTGGAATGACGGTTTTGTTTTGGGTAGGGTGCCGACCTTGGCCCAGAAGAGCTTGAAGCCAAATCGCCTGGCGTTCTTCAGCAATGCGTGGATATAGGAAGGGACAATACAAACCATTTCCTTGGCATCGGACATCACGCCGGCGTCCCCAGAGTTCGCTTTGAGATGCTTAACTGGCGCGAGTTCAATGAGGTTGCAGCTACCCACCATTGCCCGGAATCCCGTCATTTAGAGCCCAGTATGGGAAAGGCCGAACTCGACCGACCCCGAACGGATCTTGAGTTTGATTGACGCCATCTCGTCCAAGACCATCCGCAAGATGCCCGGAATCCTTTGCCAACTTCGAGTAGTAAGTCGTGGATGTCATGCCTAACGGCTGGACTCGCCTTCGAATTAGAACCAATACTGAACAAGGTATCCCCCGTCACCTTGGTCCCGTCGATTTTAGTAATGCCGTAGCCGGCGGTTTCCACAGTCCACTCTCCAGACGAGCTTTTCTGAACGACAGCGACTCCAACCCCAGCAGGAGAGTTAAATTTCTTCTAAAATTGCATTGATGGCCGCATCAAGTTTAGGTGTTCTTGCGCAAAGGAAACGGCAGCCAACGTCGCGAGAATGGTGGTGCGGATGAAGCAATGCATCGGGGCGTCTTCAAGTGAACAAGATGGTGGCGCCGAAGTTGGGTGACCGCAACCGCGCCGCAGTGAAAGATCGCATCATTCTGATGCATCCCATTCTTCTTCCCACGGTTCGAACAGAGGCAGCGATTCCTGGCCGTCATGAATGAATTCACTGGCCTCGGAGCTCCACAAGTGTAGTCAAGGGATAGTGGCCTGACAGAGTATTAATTGTCTAAACTGTTCTCAGAAAACATTTGCCAACGTCGACCATTATTCAACGTTGCCGAAATCCCCGATGGTGCCCATTTCACGATTCCCTCCCTCGCAAATCATCCAGAGTATATGCCACAAAAACGGTACCTAGGTTTCAGTCCAAAAAGTGTGAATGAATCTTCAGCTGGAATATACCATTGAAAATCCGGGCAGATTTGTTTGGTGATGGTGATATCCTCGTCAACTGCTCGGAGTTTGACGAGGATACCTCACTCCGCATTGTGCTGTAATAGCTGGGGACTAGAGTGGAAGGGCAGTTGATGTTGGCTGAAAGGGTTCGTACGGAGCATGGCTAATTCAAGAAATTCCAGACGAAAGTCAGTTTATGAGTTGATCATAGATGATGCGATGTTATAAAGAGAGTGAAGGAATACGAAAATATACACTCGAGTCTTTAATATATCGCTATCCTGATCCACCTCTTCAACTTCGGGTTCGGAAACCTTAGAAGGTGTGCAAGTAGTCACCAACGAAAGAACCACCTAATTTGTGGACGTTGGCAGCAATCTCGCCTGCACCAAAACCGTTTGCGAGGGTTTTGGCCCAATCCGCAGCTTTTCCTTGGACGGTAGTGACAAGGAAGCGATGCTGAACGAGTTGTTAAACTTGAGCATTCACCTCGCCACTGGGAGTCTCACCTGAAAAATTTTGTTGTCCTTATCGTGGAGACAGACCCAGCGTTCGTCACCATTTTTGTTCTTCTGGCCATACTGGAAACGATCATTCAATGTGACAATGTAGCGTCCTGGGAAGTTTTATTAGGATATCAAAAGCACAGGTGTATGAACGGTATCATACCATCTTCCTTTTTGCAGCCAAGGAGTTTGCCGATGAAATCCCCGCTGGATTCATCCTTGTAGAAACGGTCTTGGATATAGAGAAGAATGTCGGCGTTGCCCTGGCTCTGGTTCTTGGCCTTGACAATGTAGTAAGTGGCAGACTTGCTCCTGAAGGTTTGCTGCCATTGCACTTCGACGGTAGCACTGTCATCGCCTGCATAAGCAGGAACAACAATGATATCTCCGGTCTGGGGGACGGAAGGCATTATAAGAGAGTTGGCTGGTTGTAGAACTTGTGAACGCTGAGCGATGTTTCTCTGCGAGAGATGGGGATTCGTTGTGATTATGATAGTCTTTAAGTACTTTCGAGCGGGTCAATCTAAACACTCAACGGATGGAGTAAAATGTATTGCGAATGCCCTCGTTGGCATGTCTGCCTTGGCGATATCCGGCAAAATCAAAGGCGAGGAATGTACCTCACGTCGTGGCTGCAGGGGTGTAGGGGCAGTGGTCAAAGGCACCAAGAAACTTGTCAAGATCCCAGTTGTTGAGTCGAGTCGAACCGGCATTGCCAAAACCCGTTCATCTCGTGGACAGTTGGCATCCCACAAATGTGTTCCTTACCAAAAACGACAGTTGAGCATCAAGGAACCTATGAAATTCAGAATGGCCGTGTAAACAACCCTTGAATTATGGTGCTCAGTCAATGCCAAAGTTAATTCCGGCGTCACCAAAACTAGGGCCGCGTTAGTCTGTAGTTTACCGCCCTGATGTATGTACCTCACGTCGTGGTTAAAGGGGCACAATAATGGTCAAAGGCACCAAGAAACTTGTCAAGATCCCAGTTGTTGAGTCGAGTCGAACCGGCATTGCCAAAACCCCGTTCATCTCGTGGACAATTGGCATCCCACAAATGTGTTCCTAACCAAAACGACAGTTGAGCATCAAGAAACCTATGAAATTCAGAATGGCCGTGTAAATAACCCTTGAATTATGGTAAAGTTAATTCCGGCATCACCGAAACTAGGGCCGTGTTAGTCTGTAGTTTACCGCCCTGATGTATGTACCTCACGTCGTGATTATAGGGGCACAATAATGGTCAAAGGTACCAAGAAACTTGTCAAGATCCCAGTTGTTGAGTCGACTCGGAGTCGAACCGGCGTTGCCAAAACCCCGTTCATCTCGTGAACAGTTCGCATCCCACAAATGTGTTTAGGGCTCGGCACCGTGTCCGTGTCCGTATCCGTGATATGGACGCACGGCACGGAGAAATTCCGTTCCGTACTAGTATGTACATATCACCGAATTTCTCCATGCCGTGCGTCCATAACACCGTATGGTACGAACACGGTGTCGAGCCCGGGGCTATCCAGATGCCGACAGGCACCAGGGTCCAGCAAAAAAGCTTTGTGATCTAAACTATCGCTGTGATTCATTTCGCGGGATAGGGAGATCATGTACACTTGCGAGGGTATGCAAGGACGGCATGCATATATAAGTGCTTGGTGTTTTAGAGGCTCGTTCACTATCTTGGGCCACGATGAGCAGCCCGCCTCCCTCCAAGACCGACGAGGCGTCTTCAAGCACGGCAAAAGTCAGTCATGTTGCTTTCACTAAATCCGAGAAACGAGGTTAATCATAAAATACAAAGGTAGAGCAAAAGAGTCAAGTTTGAGAACGGAAAACTTGTCGAGTACTGGATTGACGTCCCCCTCAAAGAACCAAAGTCAGGTATAAATAGAGATGTCGCGCTCTCATCAATCTTACACCTCGAACAGCAACCAAGGCCGCCTCGCCCCTCCAGCTCTTCAAAGAGTTCAAATTCGAAGAAGACATCTCTCTTGGAAGAATCTTTCCCAGTTTACAGAACACCCGTTTCGATGCCCTAGTCATGAAAAATACATCGATGATCTGGCTCGGCAAAGACGCATCTGCTCTCAAGAAAGCAGGCCTTTGGTTTGAGACCGACGTTGAGTTCCGGGGTCTACTCCAACCTGCAGCCGACATCCTGTCTGAGGTCTTTGGACAGGAGCATCCAGGCATCCACCTATCCGCTCACCTTGGAATACAACAAGAGTGGACCAATGAGCTCATTGCCACCGGTTTCACCTTTCGTGGCAGCATCGAAGGCATTAACCGCGAATTTGGCGAATTCCTGACTTTTCGCAATGCCGGCATTAACATCGACGTCGTGCCAGATTCTGCAGGCCATACTGCGACCCTGTGGAGTTTTTACGGCAAGCTACATTTAGCGATCCCCAATTCTGTTGCGCCGCTTGTTCTCAACTACAAACTTGAACCGAAGACCGACTCTTTGGACATTTCTATGGCGTTCGGTGAAGGAGAGCTCTGGGAGAGTGTCTTCGGCGTTTCCGGCCTCAATGTATGTGTATGCCGTATCCAACTTGATGACTGAAAGTTGATTGGCCGTCTCTAGCTTGATCGAGTAGAGTTTATCACGAGCATCCCTAAATCGGATGTCAAAACGTCTATGGAATTTTCACTCACTGCCAAGTGGTCCCTGGGAGGCATACCTGTCGTCCTTAGTGGTCATGTGAGCAAAGGTCCGTGAACTACCGGTTGTTCTCGGGACCTAATTGACCTCCAATCTCACATAGCCCATGCCTCCCTTCGAGGCTACATCGAATCAGTTTCGATGAACGACTTGCGTCAATTATTCGCCTCACTCACTGGAGGGAAGACTTTGAACCCCGTTGAGCAAGATGTCCGCTTCAGCAATATCACGATCGAGATCGCAGAGGGACGCCTGATGCTCTATGGCGAAGTCTGGGTCGATTCCTACAAAGTCGCTGCAGCCGAGGTGCTCATCTCGGTTGATGGCATCAGCATCTCGGGGGCCGTCGAAGATCTTCATCTCGGCGAAGACATTCACGTTGAGAATGCGAAACTCGAGTTTATCATTGGACATGTTGGCCAGCAGCTTGAAGACGGCAGTGGCAATACAAAAATCTCCACTGGCACGACTCCAGGGGATGGCCCTAAGGATGTTCCTTCGAGTAATCCAGATTCTAAAGAAAAGGGCCCCAAAACCGCTAGGACGGGTGGGACCCCAGTTGTGGCAATCATTCGAGGTGTGGTCAAGATGGAAGTCGGTGCTGCTAGCCTGACGTTCAACATCGCGGCTGCGATTGCGAAACCTGCCCATGAGCCGGTTAGCTTCTTCGTCTACGGGCAGTTGGACGGTGAAAATCTTAGTATTGGAAGCCTCCTTCCGGACGGCGGTGACCTCATGGATCTGAATTTGCGCAGGGTGGCTATAGTAGCGTCTAATGCGGAAGTGGTTCAGGACTATGGGCTGAACATCGAGCATTATCCAATAAAAAACGGTGCGCACAAAGTCATAGTGGAATATGACGTTCAGATTGCACATTTATTATTAGCACCGAACATTTTGATGCGCACTACATTTTTCGTTGAGCACCCCACTTTTTTGAGTTGGGCACTACTATTTCAATCATAGCACACTATTATTTCTCAGCACCCTATTTTTTACAGCGCAGCACTTTTCAAACGATGCACACAACATTTTCACGCCCACATCATTTTTGATCGCCGGCACCCTACTTTTCAAACATTGCACCACATTTCCCGACCGCACACCACATTCAACCCTGCACAACATTTTATCAACTGCGTACTATTCTAAGCCCATGTCTTAATGAGGGCCTCCACCGCTGTCTCCACAAGCTGCTCCTCCTTCCTCAACAGACTCTTCTCAGACGGAGTATCCTGAATGCTCGTGATGGTGAGCAGACGACATTCCCCAGTCATCCCGGGAACTTCCATCTCCGACAGACCATCGTGCATCTCAGCTCCCGAAACCTCGTCCATGAGTAAAGTCCCAAGACCACCCGTCAACCCAACCCAATTGGCCTCCCAACGGCTCTGACAGTAAGCTTTGTCGTAGCAAAAGTGAGCGTGAACAACGTCCGGCGGGAAGAAATGTTAGCCTGTACTTGGCTACTTGGGCGTGGGTTCTGACCAACACACGGTATGCATCCCATCCCAGCCAGGCCTCCTCCTGCAGCGACAAATCCAAAATAGATGCCGACATCATTTCGCGGAAAGCACGATGAGCCCAGCGAGCAATGTGGTACGTGCTAGCCAGCTGGTATCGCAGCGCAGCTCTGAGATCTGGGTGGTTCTCCAGGTGATGTGTGGCGTATTCCATTCCCGACTCCACCGCATAGAAGTCGCAGGTTTTCAAAAGCGCACAAAGGCGGTCGAGGCTCGGAGAATCCTTGGTCCACCTGAGATAAAGTGAGCAATTTCCTATAGTAAGTAGTTCTTTCCACTCACGGCAAGATATTGAAAATGAACTCCAGAAAGATATCGCATTCGGATGAGGTAAAATGAGGGGGGAATTTCACGGCCGTCTCGTCGGATGTGCCGTCGAGGCCTGCTTCCTTGGCTTTTTGAAGCAATTCCTTTGAAGTTTGATTCAAGCAAAGGGGAGGGTGCCCAGGGATGGGTAAGGAAAGCATTCCACAGAAGAAATCACTCTTGAGGATGAGGAGTTCGCGATTAACGTTGTAGTATGTCCCGTCTTCCGCCTATACCAGAATTAGATTTGTTTTAGGGCTTCAGGCATGACTCGCACCTTCAAAGTGAACGTTCCGTCAGCGAAGTAGAGGCGTGAATGCCTCTTCCGGAACACAGCAGCCATTTTTGTAACGAGAGAAGAGAGAGAAGAAGCTGTGTAGCGATCATCTGACCTCTTTCTTCCTGCCCTTACCCCGTATGGAGGACTTTCACTTCCCGGAAAATCTCCCTCCCCTACCACTTAATCCGTCTCCGTGGACTGCCAACGTAATAGCAGCCTATGGAGTCCTCGATAGTGCATTCACCCGAGCTCTCGATGCTCTCCGCCAAGAAGACAGTGATGCGGTCCGATACCGACTTCTCTCTTCCAATGTGACCGACAACCTTGTACCAGTATTGGATAACATGGAGAGTGAAGGTGTGCCCAGGGACTGGGTTATTTCCTGCGCAGAGATTCTGGGGCCCTTGGTTTATGAATTGGAAGTTGTCGCACTCGCGGCAGAGGGAATGTCAGTGTTCCATTAACTTGCTCGGGCCGTAATTCCTGACAAAACTCCAACAGCGAGCGGGATCAAATCGAGTTTCTGCAGCCTGTAATTGAGGCGGAGACTGGACGGCCGGGGAGACCCAAAAAACAAGTCGATCCAGAATATCTCAAGGAGGCTACTTCTAGCGGTCGTGACATCAAGCTCTCGACCCTGGCCGCTGCCCTTGGGATTCATCGCAACACTTTGAGGAAGCGCATGCGAGAGCTCGGAGTTCACAAGGCCTTCGCAGAACTAGCTGACGAAGAGCTTGATCAGTTAACTCGCGAGTACAAGACGAAAAAGCCGACATCTGGACTGCGGTATCTACGGGGCCACTTTCGACGCTACGGCCTGCGTGTCCAAAAGGAACGAGTCCGACGGTCCCTTAAGAGAGTGGACGCACTGGGTCAAGCCCTGCGTACTCGCCTCGCCATCCGTCGTCGACGTTACACAGTTCCGCGGCCAAACTATCTCTGGCACGGCGATGGACACCATAAGCTCATTTGGTGGGGGGTCGTCATTCACGGCTTCATTGACGGGTATTGTCGTACGGCAAGTTACTTCTCTTCACCGTCATTCACGTATTTACTCATGGCCGTAGGTCACCGGCCTCAGAGCCAGCTCTAATAATCGGGCATCAACTGTGTTTGAAGTCTTCCTGGATGCCATCCAGGCCTACGGCACTCCCTCGCGGGTGCGAGGAGATCGCGGCGGAGAAAATACCAAGGTCTCGATATGGATGATTATTCATCGAGGCCCGGGACGTGCTTCATTCATGTGGGGCTCGTGCGTCTTGTTATCCTCTCTTTCCGGAATTTATGCTCACCAAATTTTCAGGTCCACTCGCAACACTCGTATCGAGCGACTGTGGGTGGAGGTCGGCACTCAATTTGCTCGTCGCTGGCGGGGATTCTTCACGCGTCTTGGACGGCTTCACAGTCTTGACCGCAAGAACCCCGGCCATCTCTGGCTTTTACACCACCTTTTCCTGGCTACAATCAACGAGGACTGTCGGGATTTCCAGGAAGAATGGAATTTGCACCCCATTTCTGGCCGCACAACTAACGACCAGAGCCCAGCGGTAAGTCTCGTTTACTCCACGTGCACGGCTGAGTTAATTTTCAACTCACAGGACTTGCGCTTACTAGGGCAGACCACCGCTGGGGTGTATGCTGTGGACCCTCTCGAGGGTGTTGACCTCGTCGCAATTAATCGCTACTACGGCGTAGAGGGACCTCCTCGTCGACGAGGCCGTCACGAGACAGGCGCGGGACAGGGCTCTGATGACGAAGACAGCGATGCTGAAACTGACGTCGAGCCCGACCCCGAGGAAGAACTTGAGAATCAGATTGAAGCTGTTCAAGCGCAGAATATTCGACATGCACCGGTAAAGGTAGCCCGCCACCATTCTCCGTTTGAGGAAGCGGCAGACGAAGCTACCTTTCTGGAGCTCCTCGCCATCGTCATTTCCCAGCCTGATGTTGTACCCGAGGATTACGGGGTTCAGCCTGAAGAATGGAGCGGTGACGGCTATCCGGAGACAGAGACGATCCGCACTGGTACTAATGGGAAGGAACTACTTGTTGTACTGCCACGGACTGAGTGGTTTCCCCGCGCAATTCAGTGGGCACAAGGACTGGATCTACTCAATAGAGTACTGTACGAGTTAGAAAACAATTAATTCAAGTACCCCGTATACCTCGTGCAAACCCGAATCGAATTGCGATCGAAGCTTCAATCCCTTCGAGGTCTCGAGAACGTGTATTGTACTCAAAGATTACATAGGGACAGCGGCGGGTATGGGTAGGGTACGGAAAGAAGTGGGATGGGGATGCGGGTGTCTGCTCTGCACGAAAGCCGAAGCCTAGAGGGACTCTCTATGCCGGACTCGACATTATGCTGCTCCTCTCATCATCCTCGTCAGGCCGATGCACGCGCGGAGGTTGGATGATGCGCAGGGTATAGATTGTACTGTATCTTAAACGGCTTTGAGTTAGGACAAACGGCGAAGGAATAAAAGAGACGCACTGCTTGACCTGTATTGAATAAAAGTCACAGTCCTCCCGCCTTAATCGTTTCGCAGTATCCCCCGACCCGATCGTCGTCATGCAGCGGTGTTTGGCAGCATCATCGCAGGAAGTGCCTGTGATGCGCTGAGTGCTTCGGTGGAGCCCAAACGGCGGAGAAATGCATGAGAAACCACTTACCTCTTTGGGCGCTGAATTCGTCTCGCGCACATGCATTTCGAGTCACGACGTCTGCGGGTGTTCGCCATCAACGAGGACACGTCCATCCAATGTCCTGTACACTTTGGATTAGCTTAGACCCAGAGGGAAGACGTACTTCCTCTGGCGGCACCCAATGTCCATACCGCGGACAGGTCAAATCTCTGCGCACCGAGTCGCAGCCTAGTCCACAGGGTGGGCAATGCACATGCAGGCAAGGGTAGGGTGGGTACACAAATTAGCAAGATTCATGGAGAAACACAGGTGCAACACGCACCCGGCGCGTACCAGAAATGCATTCAGACCCAAGACCTTGTTGCTAGTCGACAATGGCGGTAATGTGAACGCGTGAGTACACGAGGCAGAGGAGATACAAACGGAGCCATAGAGGCAGATGTCAGCAATATTCACCAAGAAACGTTCAGGTACGCACGGAGGAATGTCGACATTGCAGTCAGGACTGTCAGGTAGGTTGCTTATGTGAGAATCGCCGGACCTCCTGGGATTTCCAGCACTTCTCAACGCGAGAAGTCACACCGTTACTTTCCCGCGTCGAGTAAACGAACGCGTCGACGCGTCCGTGTGTTGGTGTTGTGGGTGACGAGAAGAAAGAGTTGATGTCCAGAAAAGGAAATTGGCACCGCTCTCTTCCCGTATCCACTCCCCTGGCAGGAAGTACATCCTAGTACTCCCTACGGATTACTCAAGGCATCTTGTCAACCTTACGGAGTGCAGGGGCTAACAGGCTGGGATCTCTGGGAGCTCTGGGAGCCAGCTTGAAAAGGAGTTTCACTTTGCTTGGTCTACTGCTTCGGCGGCTTGCAACTACCTCCAGCCTTCAACTGGGTGAAACTATGCCTGTCTTTTATCGCATTTACACCCCACCGTCGGTCTGAATACTGCAAACAACAGTTTAAGCATCGGGATACGTCGACAGGGTTGTCACCTCAAAAATGCGCATTTTGGCACTTTTTTGAATTCCCGCACCAAAGGACCGTGTGGGTCCCTCGTTTTTTGCACTCCATCTCTCTTGCACTAACGTACCTCCGTTCAGATACAGTCAACGCGCCGTTCCGAGCCGCAGAACGCCCGCGGCGCATGCCCCAGTTTAAAGTTGTTGTTTTTGGCCCTTTTTTCATGCTGCATGGATTCCTCGTCTAGTTCTGCACTCGTTGCCCTCAACTAACGCACCACGGGCAACCCTAGAGCCCCCTCTCAAGCTACGCCGTGCCCGCAGGCCGAACGAGTGCGGTGTTCGTCGGCGCCGCCCTCATGCGCGATGGACCCGACTTTTTGGTGATATTCCCATGACAGTGAGGTTTCTCATCGAGTCCTGGACCGATTACCCTCAACTAACGTACCGTGAGCAGCCCTAGAACCCCCTCTCAAGCTAGGTTGTACCCGCAGGCCGAATGAGTGCCGCGTTCGTCGGCGCCGCTTTCATGCGCGATGGACCCGACTTTTTGGTGGCATTTCCATGACGGTGCGGTTTCTCCTCGAGTTCCGGACCGAATGCCTTCAACTAACGTACCATGGGCAACCCTAGAGCCCCCTCTCAAGCCAAGTTGTGCCCGCAGGCCGGACGAGTGCCGCGTTCGTCGGCGCCGCCCTCATGCGCGATGGGGTCGACTTTTTGGTGGTATTCCCATGACAGTGAGGTTTCTCATCGAGTTCTGGACCGATTGCCCTAAACTAACGTACCATGGGCAACCCTAGAACCCCCTCTCAAGCTACGTCGTACCCGCAGGCCGAGCCAGTGCCGCATTCGTCGGCGCCGCCCTCATGCGCGATGGGGTCGACTTTTTGGTGGTATTCCCATGACAGTGAGGTTTCTCATCGAGTTCTGGACCGGTTGCCCTCAACTAACGTACCATGGGCAACCCTAGAGCCCCCTCTCAAGCTACGCCGTGCCCGCAGGCCGAATGAGTGCCGCGTTCGTCGGCGCCGCCTTCATGCGCGATGGACCCGACATCCTGGTGGCATTTCCATGACGGTGCGGTTTCTCCTCGAGTTCCGGACCGAATGCCTTCAACTAACATACCATGGGCAACCCTAGAGCCCCCTCTCAAGCCAAGTTGTGCCCGCAGGCCGAACGAATGCCGCGTTCGTCGGCGCCGCCCTCATGCGCAATGGAGTCGACATTTTGGTGGTATTTCCAGAAGGGTGAGGTTTCTCATCGAGTTCTGGACCGATTGCCTTCAACTAACGTACCGTGGGCAGCTCTCGGATCCCCTCTCAAGCTGTGTTGTGCCCGCAGGCCGAACGAGTGCCCCGTTCGTCGGCGCCGCCTTCATGCGCGATGGACCCGACTTTTTGGCGACATTTTCATGACGGTGAGGTTTCTCCTCGAGTTCCGGACTGATTGCCTTCAACTAACGTACCGTGGGCAGCTCTAGAATCCCCTCTCAAGCTGTGTTGTGCCCGAAGGCCGAACGAGTGCCGCATTCGTCAGCACCGCCGTGAGTTTTCTCGTCCAGGTTTGTACCAATTGCTCTGAACTGACGTACACTAGGCATTTATAGGATGTTGTCTCCAAGTGCCTTATGCTTCGAGGCTGAACAACTGGGTCCAGCTGTCGACGCTGCCATCTTATTCGAGCCAGTTTTTATACAAGAATAAAATTATGATTGATTAAAAGCTTGCTATGCTAAGTATTTCAGGAGATATCGGGAAGAGATTGGAATAAATGAATGTGATATAGCTCAGATGTGACGCTTCAGACCTTCTTGGACCAAGGATTGACCAGCCCTTTACCTTTTCCAGCGCGTTTGAGGAACCCAATGGTTCGCAGAGGAGGGTCGACCACAATGGAAGGACCCGCACTGGCAGCGGTATTGGTCCATCCCGCAGCACTGGATGGTGCCGTCGAGGTTGGCACCGTGAATGCCATTGGCAATGATCCCGCCGCCGATGTGCCAGTGGGGATGGAAGGGATATCAGAGGTGAGTGCGGGGAGGTTGTGGGCTCCGGATATGCTGACGAGGGAGGATGTGCTCGCCCATCCTGATCCAGAGGAATTGGCGGCAGGTGAAGGGGGGAGTGAAGTGAAGTCAAATTGGTCGAAGAAGGATTCAGACTCGGTGGACGGCTCAGGTGCGGGTACCGGAGAGGGAGACTTGTCGATCGAAGTGAAGAGGGGAGTGGTGCGCCGGGCCAATGATGATACTAGTTTAGAGGGGTGGGGCAGGTCTTCGTCATCGTCGGAGACCTCGATAGGCTGGTCGTCATCACTGCTGTTCGGGACTCGGACGGTCTTCTTGACCAAGGTCCCAGAGGCCAAACGCGTCCGCATCGTTGCAGCTGTCTTCATATCGGAGAGCTTGAGCTTGGGGAGGTCGAGCTTCTCAATTTTTACAGCTAGAAACGAGGAGGTTAGTTACATTAACAGAGTGATAAGAGAAAAAAACCACGTACTAACGGTCTTCTTCTGCGGACTGGGGCGAGCAGGCTTTTTGCCTTGTGACTTGACCGCTGAATAAAATGGATAAGGCTCAAGGTGCAAGTATGAATGAGTATACGCACAAGGCTTACGAGGGGTATCGTCGCCGTCGAGCATGTCAAAGTCCTCATCTTCAATATCTTCACCCTCCGAATCGGTCTCTACATCCCAATCCATGTAGCGCTCCTCCGGCACTTCTATTTTTGAAGCTACCAAGGTATTAGAACACATAGTAATCTGCGAGAAAATGACCGACCGAGATATAGAGTGCGATCGAGAACTGCCTCCCCCTTTTTTTTGGCATGCGCGGCCAATGTGGCTCCGTTGGGAAAGGCCGTCATAGAAAGGGAAATTGACTGCTTGCTTTTGATCACCCCCAGCCATGTTTGGCTTTGAACGGCCTCGGAGGCCGCAGTAGCAGCTGGGGGATGCCGAGCGAGGTGGGCGAAGAGCTCAGGGAACAAAGCCGAAAAGAACTCATGGCAGCGTTGAGTGTTCCATCCGGTATTAATGATGAGTCGATTCTGGGGAGTGGACATGACCGCCAACTTGTACATGATCATGGCGTCAACCGTAACGGTGGTCGGAGCCTTGCTCGTGTTTAAGGAAAGCGTAGAACCGACACTCTGCGAAGGTGTCAGTGAAGGCGGCTGGCATAATTGTGAAACTTACTGTGGTGCCGCAAACAAGAAAGACAATTTTGCCGACCTCGTGGTCTTCGCCAGACTGAAGATGTCGTGAGTAAACATAATTGGGAACACCGAGGAAAGAATTACCTCTGCTTTAATTTGCTTTGCCTTTTTCGCGTTGACCGGAGGCTCAGTGTCCGTCTTGGACTTCCGCTTTTTTGTTAAATTTGCGTTGGTCTCGGATTTGGCCTCGACGATGGTGGCTTTGGGTTTGCTCCCAGAGGGAGCGGAAGTGGATGGAGTGGATGAGGGAAGCTTGCCAGCAGCTTGAAACTTCTTTATGAGGGCACCAGCGCCGGCACCGACAGGCTCTGGGTGAGCAGACTCGATATGCCCGCAATTGCAGCACACAGTGCGACCCTCGACGACTTCGGTTTCGGTAACGCGCTTGCAAATGCACTGATTGTTGTCGGAATCCTTGCCCAAGCACCTGGTGGGGTTGTCACTCATTGGAAAGATAAAGGAAGGTGGTAGATGATGAGGGAATTATTCAAAGTCCGCTCATAGCCAGTTCGACCGATTCAATGTCGACTTCATGAAGCTCACTGCTGAGATGTTGAGTTAGACTCGCGGCGGCAAAAAAAATTACGACATCAGCAACTTCCCTTCTGAGCGGCGTAGAGTACGGATCTAGCTTGTAGGTCCCACGAATCATGTTTTAGAAGTCTCCAATGGATGTATCAGACGAAGTCCCGAAAAGGCAACCCAGAAAAGTGTGGTGCGCATCAAAAAGTGTTGTGCCAATAATAAGTGTGCAAAGTGAACGTCATAGTGGAAGTCCAGCCGCTCATGTACCCATAAGGTGTATTCATTTGTGCTGAGCTAGAGACCATACCGTTTGTGGAGGAACTATCCAAGGATGTGAAAGGAGATGACCGCTACGTCCTCCACGCGGGATACTCAAAGGAAACTGGGCTAAGTGTACGAGTCATTTTACCCGAGAATGTTCGTGTGAGTATTACTTCCTACCATGGATTTTTGTACACCCGCTCACTTAATCACATATCGTTAGATCGAACTCTCGCCGAATGTTCGTTCGGGGCCTTTATCTCTCTCTATCGATACGAAGCCGTCATTGTCCATTGAATTCTCTGCGATCCTCTGGGTGATACCCGACGGACAGGACCCCCTCGAACTAACTTTCAGTCTACGCGCCAATGAGTTGGATGCCTCTGGCTTCGCGTAAGAAAATTACCCTCGAGTGTCGTTGAGACTATCTGACAAACCATTAGGCAGATGAAAGGGTGGTGGAAGAATCCATTGGATCTAAGTCCGCGTTTGAAAATCGGTAAGTCCATTTTTGGAGTCTTCTAAGTAATCTCTCACTGCGAAATTAAGGGCCAATACTAGCGCTTCAGGTTGCAATCAACTACAGTCAATTCCTCTCGACAGGCATGCCATCGGAGATCGGGTTCGCCGGTGGCCTGCTCGTCGATGAGAAAGACAACTACCTCCTTGCCTTTAATCTCGGCACCAACCCTAAGCAAACCTTACTCAGCCTGCAGGTCAGGCGTCTTGCAGCTGAAGAGGTCATAACTCTCGTCAATGCCGTGGCAGATTTCGAATTGAAGTCTCCTAAGGAGGAAATCATCCGCTTCGAAGACGTCGATATCTACGCAAGCCCACTAGGGTGTCTCCTTGGGACGAAGATATATCCTCCCGGCTTCGTTGTCAAAGGCAAGGCCTTCATACTCGGTAAAAAGGTGGAGATCGACTGTTCACTTGGTAGCAATGGAATGAAGCTCAAAGGCGAAGTCGATGGATTCTCCCTTGGGCCTCTCGGCGTCCATGGTGGAAAGCGGGTTGACGGAACACGCGGCGAAAATCCCCTTATCGACCTCGAAATCACCAAGGAACGACAACATTTCGAAGTTAGCGGTAGTATCGAACTCTGGAGCTTGGAAGCCAGTGTTTTCGTTCTGATCGAAATTATGCCCGAACCGCAGCTGGAGTTCAACTTTGAGCTATCCTGGAGCGAGCTCGTCAGATTCCAGGTTAAAGGGGAACTTATCAAAGATCCTGCCAACGCAAAGAGGGGGGTGCTTGGCAGCTTGGACAATGCCGATTTCAAGCTGTACGCCCTCATGGAACAGCGAATTCTTGCCTCCGTCGCGGAATCGATGCGAACCTGGTTCCAAAAGGCCCAGGTATCGGTCGATGCGGACATACAGGCCGCGAAGCGAAAGGTGGACGAGGCTAAGGCGGAGCTCGATCGCAGAATTGAGGAAGCCAAACAGGAGGTTGAAGAGACGCGAAAAAGGTTCAACGAAAAGATGGAAGCCGCCCAGGCTGGGCTTCGAGAGACGGAAATGCAGTGTGCCAATGAATCCGCAGTCAACGAAAGGTGGATCTTGGAGGAGGAGAAACGGGCGGAAGCGGAGATACGAGCTGCGAATTCGAAGCTGGATGCCGTTCAGAAAGAGTTTGAAGACGACATGGAGCAAAAAAAACGCAACCTTTCAAGGACGAGGGGAGAGGGCGAGGAGGCGATTAACGGCAAGATCCGAGACCTGCAGGATACGAGGGTTTCATTTCAAAGGGATTTCGGAAACGCAATCGAAGCTTTGGAGAGAGCTGAGGCTCGGGTCCGGGAGGAGTCATGTAAGTTAACAATTTGTACTTGAGATCGGGATCTTACCGCTGACGAGTTACTAGGGCGTGTCCGTGAGGCCGAGGACCGTGTGAACCAGGCTCGCTCCGAGTACAATAACGCGGCGTGGTACGAGAAAACTTTCAAGGTCAGTTGAACATATTCGTCCTGGTCGCATGCTAATTTTCTGTCCTCAGGGATTCCAAGTCGAGGTTCTCGAGGCGGAGTGTTTTGTCAAAAAATGCGCCTTGGGTGCGGCGGAATTGATCCTTAGAGGAGCAAAAGGTGTCGTCGAAGGTGTTGCCTATAACGCTGCTAGGGTTGCCGTCGACATTGCCGAGGGCGCTCTCGTTACCGCACAGAATATGTTGGCGGGCGCCATTGCCGAAGCCCAGAGTTTACTCGACGGAGTTGTGGCTCTTCATGCGGGGGCTATCGGCTTGGCGAAGGATGCTCTTACCGCAGCCCAAGCGGTTGCTTTGGGAATCAAGAAAGCGGCATATGTGGTACGCGACCAACTGATTGCTCTGCACCAAAATTTTTTGGAAGCAGCACGAGGCGTAGTGAAGGCTGTCGCAGAGGGTATCGATTTCATAGCCTTCCAATCGGCTCTGAAAAAACTGGACAAAGTACAGAAAGACACCACTTTGGTCGCCATGGCTAAAGCAGGGCTGGACGCTGCCAATGCTGTTGCACAGACAGCTCTTGCTGCAGGTGCTTGGCTCGCTTCCCAGCTCGCTAGCACACTTAACATTGAACTAATTGAACTCACCGCCTCTCTGCGTGCGATCACTGACGGCGGTGAATTCACGATTCACGTCAAGGGGGTTATCTTGGGCGAGCCACTGGATTGGAGAGGAACTTGGAATCCACGCAATACCCTTGCGTTCATTTTCGAATTGTGTGCCAAGTTGTGGAATGATTTTCTCGCTGATGCTGGTAGGCTAATGATAGCGATGAAATAAATGTAACACACATACAAGAATCTGATCTTTTGGGTATACGCGTCCATCGTTACTTACTAACGAAACAAATAAGTTCTATCGCGGGCCCCTTAGTCACACCGCCAACTTGTCTGGACGTGGTTGAAACGTGGATGCCACCTCAATGATGCATTCAAATTTCGACTGACTGTGAAGTGCGACTCACATCTTAGGCAGTTTTGGACGGCAATCCCTCCATTGCGGTTCCACTCGATGTTCAGCTTCCACCGCCGTGATGGTGCATCATAGCTGCCGAATAGCTAAGAGCTAAATAAGACGCGGATTGTCGGCGAGTGAACACAGATAAGTGTAGCAGGGGAACACACCAGCAGAACAGCACGTACTCCGGTATATTGGTTAGCGAGCAGTTTTTAAGAAAAGAGGAGAGGGATAAACGAAATTACGGCAGCACGCGCGCAACCATACATGCACTATCTCCTCGCGTGTGTGCAGTACCATACACCGCCGTGTCCGCATACGGCTTCGCGCCCTCGCATCCGCCCCCTGCCAGTCCACGCCCCTCGTCGGCGCGTGCAGCACTAGCACCATCCCCGCGTACGCCGCGTCGGCGCGTTCCATACACCGCCCACATACGGTCACGCCCCGCCCCGCCCCCTCCCCTCCACCGCTTTGTCCCCCGGACCCTCCTCTCCCCCCTCCCCTGCCCGCCTCTTCCCACAAGAAAAACCCCCTCCCTCCAAAACATGCTAAAAGAAAAACGAAAAACTCACCCACACACCCGCACACACGTACTGATAAAGTGCCGCTTATAGCTGTACGTCGGGAATCTGGAAGCAGACGAGGTCGACGGCGGCCATGCCGCGGAGGAGGTCGAGGCGGCCTGCAAATACGTTAGTACGCGATAAATGAGAGTGGGATAGTAGAAAGAAAAGAAGACAGAATAAGAGCGGTGCGACGCCAGCACGAAGACGCATCGACCGGGCTCAGACAGCGAGCACGACGGCAAATGGAAACGGGCACGAAGCACGAAGCACAAGTGCCGCTGGGCCTTGATCGTACGAATACAAGAAGGAGGGAGAGCGCTCGTATGCTGCCACGGAAGCACGCACACGTGCGCATAGGCAGAACGAGCACGAAGAGCTCGACATGCATGTCCCGGGGCCGGGGCCGTCGCCGCACACAAAGATGCGGTCGACGTCCACCGTCGTCAAGAAAGACAGACGCGCGGGACGAGCGAGCGGTACGCGTACGAGGCTTCGAGCACGCGATCGAGCTCGCGCGCAGCACCGTGCTCGTCATCGGCAGCATCCCGCCCCGGTCCCAACGCGTCCATCGACATGCTTGCCTCGTCGTACGCCGCCAGTTTACGAAATGCCGCCGTTGCGCCCTTCCTCCCACCAAACACCCTTCCCCCCCAACTCCAAACACCCTTCCCACTTTTCCGCTCCATTTTCACCCAAAAAAAAACAGAAAAACTCACGCACCACCACCTCACACCCCGCCGCTCGGGAACGAACAGGCCGATCACGAGCGCGTCGTGCGCGTCGGGATGATCATGAGGAGGTGGAGGAGGCGGGGTAGGCGCGGGAGGAGAAGGTGGAGATGAGGATGCCTGGGGGGAGGGAGGGGTTAGTTAGTGGTGGGGGGAGGCAGAGGCGGGAAGGACGCAGGAAGGGGGAAGCAAAGAGAAAGCGGGGAAGGAAGGAGGAGAGGAAGTGGGGCGGAGCAACACAAAACAGGAAGGGAGGGCAGCGCTGGGAAGGCGGTGAAAAAGAGGGAGAAATGCGGAGCAGGAGAGGGTAGGAAAGTAGGTAAATACGTAGTCGCGCAGAGCAACGTTAGGAAGGGCGGTAAGCGCAAGAAGGGAACGCAAAGAGGGAGGCGGGTGGCCATGTAAAGAATAAGCGAAACGCAAACGCACCCGGTCTCCACACATTCTTGATGCGCTCGGCAAAGGCCTCGTTGGCGGCGGCGTAGTGGGTGCCTTGGGAGGTGATGTCTTGCCACAAGAGGTAGTGGAAGAGGGGCCAGAGGACTGCACGAAAAGTAAACGAGGGTTAGCATTGGCGTTATAAGATAGAGGAAGGGAGGACGCGCGCGATGCGCTAAAGAACCGCGCCCGCACAGAGCACACAGGCGCGCACAATCGGATAAAGAAGCAGGACAGGCGGCACGCTGCGCGCTGTAAAATCGAGTAGGAACGCGCAATGAGCAGAGATGCGCCAGAAAGATTAAAAAACACCGCCCCAAAAGAAGGGCAGGAAGGAGAGCTCCGTCCAGAAACGCCCGAGCCCGCGGCCGCCCGAGGAGCAGACGACTCGGCTCCGTCACAAACACGCGAGCACGCGTTGTACAACGGAGTAGGGCCGCGCGATGGGAGCAACGCGGGATAGCCGCCAAACGACGGCGGACAGAGCACAATCGGGCAAGAGAGCACGACGAGTACTAACTGCTGCGGCAAATGACGGCGGATAGACCCGCCGTCAACATGCGATAGCTCGAAACAAAGCCGACGTCGTCCGATTGAGTATGAGCGCGCGACAGCGGCATAGCTCCGCGAAAAACGCACGCGCCGCCCGAGATGGGACGTAGAGCACGGTCTCGCGCAATGAGGCCAGGGAAGAAAGCAGACGATGCTGCCGTGATAGCTCCGGCAGAGACAGAGGCCACGCGCACGTCGTGCAATCGAGTAGGCAAGCAAACGCGCGATGGGAGGAGACACCAGGCACGCGGCATGCTGACCTGAGCCGAAGGGCAGCATTGCCAACGAACGCGTGATGGCAGGAGAAGACGCGAAAAGGATGCCCGGCCCCCTCGCACCAAGAACAAGAAAACCAAAAAGAAAAAGACAGTAAGACCCGCACTCACTCTGTTTACAATATCCATTGTAATGCCCATGCGCAGCCGCGTCCTCGAGCCACACCGGCACATACATCCTTGTGATCGTCATCGGGGTCCGACTCGGCGAGATGGTACGTCACCAGGGCCTCTTCGAGCTTGGTGCGCTCCTCCTCGGTGACGCCCTCGCTGGAGACCGGCTGCGGCTAGAGGGCGGCGGTAGGGACGCGGTGGAAGAGGAGAGTGGCGCGGCGGGTGGGTCGGTTTGGATATCACCAGTGCAGCCGATGATGAGCTGCGAGGGAGCGGATGCCGCTGACCATAGCGGCGTGGCCGGACCGCGGGACCAGCGTCCATACGTCGTCGCTTTTCTCTTCGAGCACGGGCGAGTCGGTTTCCGGGGGCGGCGTCAAAGGCGCGTCATCGGTAGAATGCGAACGGTTGAGGGTGGCTTGAACAGGCAGATAATGGCAGACGTGGAGGACGCGTCCAGAGAGGGGGATGCCTGCTGCACGATGCCCTGACCTGCGCACGAAACGGTTGAAAGCAGAAGAGGAAATTGATTGACGTAACACGTTCTTCCCACGCGTCTTCTCTCCCGCCATCATCGCCGACTCGCCGCACCCGCCCCAACGTCATTGCCTACCAGCCCGACACGAGCCGACTCGGTGCACATCACCACCGACTGCGACCCCCACAAGCAGTCCCGTTCACTCGGATCGCTCCTGGTCCTCAAGTGCTCACGCACATCCTCGACTCAAGCTCAGTCAATCCACCCCGCACCGAGCAAGTACACACTTCCGCCACGCGCAACTACCCGCCACTAGAGACGTCCGCGTCTGCATCAAGCCACGACCCAAGCCCGTTCGCTCCTGGCGCTCACACGCCCACGCCCTGCGCGCACGTCCTCAACGCGACACGACGCCCTCGACTCTACGCCTGCAAAAGACTTCCACGCCCACAGCCGATAACAGCTCTGCGCATCAAGCCGCTCTGTTAGTCGCGCTAATTCAACATACCTGTACCCGCCCACTCGTACGGCGTCGCCATCCGCCGGCGCTTCCCAACCCTAGGTCTAGATCTTCAAGCCGGCGACTCGGTCGAATATCTAATGCTTAACATAGAGGGCAGCTACAGCTCTTTCTTTTTGTCGGCGCAGATGCAATCAAATATTGTTCTACTTCTACTTCTCTTGCCGACACAAACTCAATTCAGTAAACAAACGAGAGCCACCGCAAAATTCGTTACCTCCTCCGTTGGACCCTTGTGAGAGCTGGGTAATGAGCTCGCTCGGCGTAGCGTCAACTTGGACTCAAACCCAAGTTCTGCCATCCAGGTCTTGTCCTGATGTAAATTTGGGATTCGAACTCGTCGGTCCTCCTCACATTACAACAGAAACTACTTTCACCTTCGCGCTCACCATCTTTCCTTAAATTCGTCTCAAGCCCCACCGTCTTACCCTCAAACCTACCTCAAATCCATCTCATTTTAACTTCATCCCAGATTCAAGCGACTGCGAAATCAAAATCAATCCCAATCCGCGCGCCGTCGAGTCGAGTCCAAGTCCGAGTGCGGGAACTAGCTCGACGTGCATTTCTTTGAACGAGAATGAGAACGCGGTGGGGGTACGACGAGTTGAGTTGGAAGTCAAGTTGGAAGGGAATGAACACGGAATGAATGAACACAGGATGAACACAGAATGATCATATGAAATAAAACCTCACGGTGCGCGGTAAGCTTGAGTGGGAAGTACCCTGCATTCGAGTCAAAGTCTCGTTCCAAGGCTCCGAGAGAGTGGGCGGTTGTGTTGGCCCTCGACTCGAGTCGATGGATGCATTATTGAATTCCAGACAATACCTACCCATATATTCAAATTACGCTGGGTTGTATTAATTGATCGAGGTTGAACCCTAACTTACAACTCACGCTGAGGAAACATCCAAACCAAGCCTTCAACGAACCTGCAGTCTTCTCCGGGAAAACGAAGCTGAAGTACAGTACCACTGGCAAAACCTTGGGTGGGTTGAATCGAATCAAAGAACTAACCATAAATATATAGTACCGAACTTCAACTCTTCCTTCGGTCTTTGACCTTCGACTCAAGTCGCCTCGGAACTTCCACTTGCAATCAACTTCGTACCCTACAGCCACCGGCACGCACAACCCTCCCAATAAATAGTTCATTCAATTCAGATTCAACTTCAGAACGCCGCTCAAGTTCCAGATGACTTTTGAAAATAAAGGAAGTACACGAGCCTGCTTGCTTCAACGTTGATACAGTTACGTCGGGATCCGGCGCGGCGGGAAGAATCCATCATCGGGACTCACTCACTCACTCTTCCCTCCGTGCTGAGGATTTAATCAACCAACCATAGTCGATCGCGACTGCAAAAAGAATTCAGAAAAGGCAACGTTGCACAGAGTTGCAAAGAAGGGTACAGCCGACTCACCCCGGTCTGCTCGCATGCCCCTTATCTCCACACTTCCCCTCAATTCGCTGGTACCCGAACACAAAAACAACGTCCCGACAAACCACACACACCCACCGGCAGCCAGCCAAGCACATCCGCCCACCAACAAGATTCTTACTTCTTACTTCTCACTTACCCATCCGTGAAGAAAGAAACAGAATAAACTTGAATCCCCACCCTCCATAATATGGGATATGGGCGGGGTGAATGAACACCAAACCCAAACCAAAATATCTACTTACAACAGCGTGCATCAACCCCACCGGGATTCAAGGCGGGTCGGCGTACGAGCAGTCGGAGAACGGAAGAGGAGGGTGGAGGTACGTTGTATGTACTTGGGTGGGCCGAAGTGCATGGGAGAAGAAAAAAGATAAAAATGAGGTAGTAGTTGGGGGAGATGAGATAAACGCACAAGGAGGAATATTAATGTAGAGGTGTATTGTGTATTGTATTGTGTATTTTTGAATGCATTTTAGGTAGCCTGAGGCAACTGGGGAAGTCGAAAGAATAAAAGAGTGCTGCGGAGTGGATGCGGTTGAACTGCAGAAGGAAGGAAGGAAGGAAGGGAGGAGCGTGGACTTGGATGGGATGGTGCCGTTTGGACGAGTTGGGATTGAACTTGTGAAGGACAATTGGACGTGTAATCTGCGGATACTGGCCATCGTGGGAGAAAGACTTGTAGGGAAACGAAGACTGACCTGGCTGAGTTGAATTTGCTGGATCGGATGGAGCATGGTTCAACATCGGGTTCGAGTTGAAATGTTGAAGCCTGGAAGATAAAGGAATGAATGAGCAATGCATAAATGGTAATGGGCATGAGATGGTAGGTATGCTTCGATTGAAAGAAGGAGCTGAGCCAGGTGCTTGAGTTGGAGTTGAATGTTGTTGAATTGAACTCAACACCGACGTTGCAAGGAAATCAAGATGTGAGTAGAATGACCTGGATTTAATGAGGGCCTAAGTCGTTACAGCGTTTCCAGAAAACCTTGGCTGCACCATTTTTCATTTTTTTCAAAGAAAAGAATTGATGGGCCATCGGCACGCTTGGCCGTGTCCACAACCGAGTCAAGCCACTTTTCAACCAGCCACAAACTAAGTCCCCAGCAACTCCCTGCCTCTCATCGCAGTTCCTGGCAGGTATTACCTTTGTGCAGAGGGAAAACCTCGATGAATTACTCCAATACGCCCTTTTTTCGTTGTTTGAAACCACGATGCCGAAGATGCCGAAGCTCACGTGTTCATTTCTTTTTGAAAAAAAAAAAAAAAAGCACAGCCAAGGTTTTCTGGAGACGCTGCAAATGTGGCGGCATCGTTCATACTAACCTCAATTGAGCAGTAAACTACCAGGAACGCGAAAATAATGTAAATTCGAGAAAACGAATGAATGAACACAAGATACCACTCACCCCTGGATATCTGGAAGGCCCCAATATAGACTTGAGTACATCTAATAAAGGGATCTGCACCCATATCTGCGTGATGCGAGCCTCGAACCAACGAAAATGAAAATATTTACATGGCAGACGGTGAAAAAAATCCTCGGATTCATGCCGCTGAGGGCAGAGCAGGTCAGTGGAGGTCGGTGGTTGTAAGAGGGGGGGGGACGTGTACGGGTATTACATTAGGCGGTATTCGAGCTCGGGAGTTGGAGTTGAGGTGGATATATGCAGTGTATTCACCGCGGCATTGTCTGGGAGGAGGGATCGGGGTTGGTGGCTGGAGGAGAAGGTGAGAGGAGTATATTAACTTACAGTGTAGAGGTGTAATGGATAGTTTTGAATGTGTTCTGGGTGATAAACTCGGACGAAGCCCTGAGGGACGGATATGGTTGAATGAAGTCCATGGGTTTGAATGTTGACGTTCGTCGGTGGCATTGAAACTGAATGAAAAACGACTGTAGTCTACGAATAGTGGTTGAGAAAGACACAAAGAAATGGGGGGTCAAGTAAACTGACCGAGTAAGTTGAATTATTTCCAAATAAGCCGGCGGTTAAAGGAGCGGTTTAACATCGCGATTGGGCACATTAGAATTAATACTTGTAAGAGAGATAGAGGAGTGAAGAATAAAGGGGAGCAGGCATAGGACAATAATCATAGCTTCGTTCAAGGAAGGGGCTGAACAAGGTACTTGGGTCGAAGGGAAATCAAGTTGAATGAATGTTATGAACCTGACACCATAAATCCTGCCCCAGTTGGCTTTACAAATTGCGAGCTACGAGAAAAATTTTGTAGTGTCTGTCTACAGGAGACCAGGTTGGCTTAGGCTAACAATGTTTTTACCAGCACTAAACTTAAATTGACTTAAGCCTTCTGTTGGCTGTAAGTACACCATGACAGTGTGGACGATCCCCCGAGTCAGGCTTGAAGTCAGTCTAAGCTGCGGGTTCAAGCTCCATAAGCCAGCTTACCAAGTTAAGCCACTTAAGTTAGTGGAAGCAGGTCTTGAGCTAATTGAGGCGGCTTAAGCTCACTGAAGCCAATTTATTTGCTCAGGTCACGCTGCGAGATATGCAAGTACACCCGTGATGAACTAGAAAATCTCGGCGTGTGAAGGTGTACATATTTTAGACATCTACAAAGTGCGAAGTGACCCCTAGTGTGGTAGTACATTTGAGACAAATTAGCCACGGAAACGAGGGCAGAACAAAATTTAAAGCTGACTTACACACAATGTCAATATTCCGTCTGCACCGTGGTGTCTGGACTCTAATTTGAGAAAGCTCAAACAAACAGCCTTTAGGTGTATGTGGCTCAGTGCACAAGCTTACCTGTTTCCATTCAGAGAAAGCATACTTTCACTCTGTATGTACCTTCACTGATTATCACAAGCAATCTTTCAACAAATAAATAACTATTTCAAAAGGTGCCTGCAGACATCACCACATTGCTTTCCACTACATACTGTCTAACAGTCCCTTGATCTTCAGGGTGTCTGGATGATTGTCGCCCAGAACCTGTGTCCGTTTTTCCAGGACAAGAACCCTGAGTTCTTTGGCCTTTTGATACTCCCCCAGATCTGAGTATGACATGGCCAGGTTACCCATGGTAAGCAGGGTGTCTGGATGATTCTCAACCAGAACCTGCTTCCGTTTCTCCAGCAGAAGAACACTGAGTTCTTTGGCCTTTTGATGCTCCCCGAGGTTTGAGTATGAGCTGGCCAGGTTACCCATGGTACGCAGGGTGTTTGGATGATTCTCACCCAGAACCTGTTTCTGTCTCTCCAGCACAATAACCTCGAGTTCTTGAGCCTCTTGATGCTCCCCAAGGTCTGAGTATGAGTTGGCCAGATTACCCAGGCTAAGCAATGTGTCTGGATGATTCTCACCCAGAAGCTGTGTCTGTTTCTCTACCACAAGGACCCTGAGTTCTTTGGCCTCTTGATTCTCCCCCAGGTCTGAGTATGAGTTGGCCAGATTGCCCATGGTAAGCAGGGTGTCTGGATGACTCTCACCCAGAAGCTGTTTCTGTTTCTTCAGCACAATATTCTGGAGTTCTTTGGCCTCTTGATGCTCTCCTAGGTTTGAGTATGAGTTGGCCAGATCACCCATGGTAAGCAGGGTGTCTGGATGATTCTCACCGAGAAGCTGTGTCCGTTTCTCCAGCACAATATTCTGAAGTTCTTTGGCCTCTTGATGCTCCCCCAGGTCTGAGTATGAGTTGGCCAGATCACCCATGGTATGCAGGGTGTTCGGATGATTCTCACCCTGAAGCTGTGTCCATTGTTCCAGCACAATAACCTCGAGTTCTTTGGCTTTTTGGTACTCTCCCAGGTTTGAGTATGAGCTGGCCAGATTACCAATGGCAAGCAGGGTGTTTGGATGACTCTCACCCAGAAGCTGTGTCTGTTTCTCCACCACAAGGACCCTGAGTTCTTTGGCCTCTTGATCCTCCCCCAGGTTTGAGTATGAGTTGGCCAGATTGCCCATAGTATGCAGGGTGTCTGGATGATTCTCACCCAGAACCTGTCTCTGTTTCTCCAGCACAACACCCTGGAGTTCTTTGGCCTTTTGATGCTCTCCCAGGTGTGAGTATGAGGTGGCCAGGTTGCCCATAGTACGCAGGGTGTCTGAATGAGTCTCACCCAGAAGCTGTGTCCGTTTCTCCAGCACAACACTCTGAAGTTCTTTGGCCTTTTGATACCCTCCCAGAGCTAAGTGTAAGGAGGCCACACTAACCATGGTACACAGGGTATCTGGATGATTCTCACCCAGAAGCTGTTTCTGTTCCTCTAGCACTTCTTCCTGTAGTTTCTCAGCTTGTTTGTATCTTCCCCCTTCCCAAAGTATTATTGCATATTGTAGCTTGAAAACCCAGGCTACTTTTGTGTTCATCTGTATCGCCAATTCAACATGTGGATATAATAGCAGATTTGTCAATTGCACATCCCACTCTGGGCGTTCTGAAATAGCCATGCCAAGTATGGACCCTATGGTGAACATGTGTCCGTTTGGGTTTTGAACTGTCCTGCGACTCCAAGAATGTACCAATGGATGGATGAAAAAGAGTTTCTTCTCTGCATCAAAGCTCATCAATGAATAGGATTGGACCTCATTGGTAGCCTCCAAAAACCGCAAAGAGTTCCATTCTCCAGTTGGTTCCATAAAATGTGAGAGGAATTCCAGAGGCTTCTGTAGTTCTTCTTTAGATGGCCCATTAGAATACCAATGATACTTTGATGCATAGCTGAAGATTTCCTCTGAGATTCCATTATAATGCAGGAATGAACAATGCTGCAGGAACATGGCAGCCGGTGGTGTGAGCTGGTCAAAACTCATTTGCCATGTTGTGTACACTGTGCGAGCATAACGGTCATGGGACTGAGCAGGCTTTTCACTAAGCAGTCGTACTTGGTTCTTTGTATAAAGAGCCAGATAGCCATCCAGATTTCGAGATTTTGATATGAATGCACCGGCCTGAACAATTGCCAGAGGTAGATAGTGCAATAACTAATGGAATGTTAAAAATTGAATGAGTTGCAGGCCAATTGTCTGACCTTCACAATTTCTGCTGCAATTTGTTCAGTATGGACTGTAGCCATCTGCAAGGCACTCTTGAGTAGCAATGCCACTGCATCTTCCTCTTCCATGTCTGACACAAGGGAGTTGGATCCAGCATAAACACACATTCCTGGATTCCGAGAGGTGACAATGATATTCCCATGATTGCACTGAGGAATATAATCATGCAAATTGATATTAGGGTCATCTGCATTGTCGAAGAAAAGTAGCCATTCTTCCACTTTGCTGGCCAGCCATAGTAAGCCATCTTCTGGAGAATCTCCAAAATTCTTCAGGATGGCTATATTCTTGAGACCTGTATCAATTGTTGCAGTGGTGCTGGTGTCAATGAAAAAGATGTCTGAGAAGCTGCAGCTGGATCAACAAAACATTTCCCAGTGAGCAGATCAGGCTCACCAAGATGATGACTCCTTTATGAATTTCAGTGCAATCTGTGTTTTGCCTGCACCTCCGAGTCCATGTAGCACATAGATGTGTTGGATTCCAAAGTCAGAGAAAAAATGCTGCATTTTCTCCAGGATATCTTGTCTACCACAGAAGATTCTGGATGGAGGAGGACAATGGCTGGCAATTTGAGATGCTCGGACATTCCGAAGCTGCAATGCTGGGTCCGTAGCAACTGTGGCTTGCAGATTATGCGCGATTAACTGTAATGTAGTGATATGCACAATGGGACCCTCCCCCACCCCACCAGTGCCACCATGGAGGTGTGCCGGACCCCCAGAACCACCTTGGCCACCTATGCAGGATGATCAATTCCTTTCATGCCTCAAGAAAAACAGTCCCATACCAATGATGTTGAGTGATCTAGGATCACTGTCTAGCGAAAGCATGATGCCGTGTTGACCTTGGGAAGCAAGCATATCAACCACCAGAACCATTTCCACAGGAGAGAACTGACTTGGGAAACAGAGGTATCACCGCAGTCGTGGATGTGGAGGTAGAGGACAAGGAGATGACACAACGTGGGAGGCACGAGGACAAATGGATGCTGATCTTTATCATGGTTACAATCAGCGCATACTTACGTCTCCACCGTCCATTGTTACCTAAATTTGGTCGAGCGCACATGTCTCCACCGTGCATTAGGGGCAGTCAGAGTAGAGGATTATAATCGGATTATGCATGAGGATTCTCGACGGATTCTGGAATTTTTTATCGTGGGATAATCGACTTAAATCCATAATCCTCCATAATCCTCGAATCGCCTCCGGAGGCGATTATGCGAGGATTGTGGATTATGGATTATGATGATGTGAAATCAGACTCAAGTGGGATTCCACAATCGCGCCATAATCCGAACAATTGCAAGCGCGGTCAAGATTGAAGGGATTATGGAGAGGATTATGGAGGGATTATGGTCTTTTAAAATTCTATAATCCTTCCCAGAATCCCAGCATAATCCTTCCTTAATCCTCTACTCTGACTGCCCCTAATAATTGTTACCTAGATTTTGTTGAGGTCAAGCATCACGAGGGCCGGTGTCAAATAGGTCCAATGGTTTCAGCGGAAGAACACAAAAAAGTCTGCAATTTTGCTAGTATGATTTAAACCATTTTCTGCACTATTCCTACAGGCAACTCTTTCAACCCGTGGTTGGTTTTCTGGCCTGAAATTACCTGCAAATCGAACTCCCAAGAAAATACCAACAAGGATTCAACTCATCATGGAAATATTGCCTAGCTACTCAGAATCATCTGAAACTTGAGAGCAGAATTTTGGGACTGCATCGAATTTTTTCCCTCGTTATGCACCTTTCGGGCCGCTGTCGAATTGTCGAATTGGTTGAACATGCCACGCATCCCCCCTGGGATTTGAACGAAATGGTATAGTAGATGAAGAGCTACCGCTATCTGATCAACTAACTTCCTGGAATGAACTCATCCATTGTTGTGTCTCAGGCTGCTCCCGCTCCAGAGTCTACAACCACTTCGGTCCTGGATCAAAAGAAGTATAAAAATAAAAGCTGTTGAATTCTGAAAATAGAAAATGAAGCTGTTAAGTAACAGCATGATGCACTAGTACACCTGGGTGACTGTGCATTGATGTTAATATGAAGGAAAGAGGGCGGGCAGCACAAAGAAAACAACACTCACTATATTTACAGTGTCTTGACTTCGCGTTGAAACAAAAACGAAGACTCGGCATCTCACAGCAGCATCACTCGGCTTGCCAGGCTCTCGCAAGATTAGGGCTTCTACCTAGATTACCTTCTGGGATCATTCTTGGAGGCATGATACATTATCTGCACAAGTCTTGGATTATTTGAGCAATGTGAGCCATTGCTACCCCGATACCGGTTTGATGATCCATTTGGACCCCCGAAGTAACATTGACCTCACGGACTTTTTGTTGGATGCAATTTTTTACTTGTCCTGAGGCTAAGTATCTAGGAAAACCTCGAACACTTGTAGAATGTTGGTGCTTTTTCCTGCAGTGATTGGTACTTCAAACAAAGAGATATCGGGCAGGTGGAATTAATTTTGATGAGAAATCAACAGTTTTGAGGCCTCAAGCTATGTCATTTTCATTGATACCTCAGGCCTGAGTTCATCAAAGACACGTCTGCGGAAGAGAAGTCTAAAGTGGAGTTCAACGACGCTTGCGGCCGGATTTCTTTGATGGCATACTACTGGTAAAAAATTGAATTGCTCACGGCAGAGACACCCAGCGCATACGGCGGAGGAAAATTAGTACGTTGTTTTAATTTAGGTGTCTTCCTTCAATCCGACGCGTCCCGGACCCCTCTGGGTTCAAGTTCAGGCCTCACCGACACTGAGCTCAGAATTCACGTGTGAATTGACGCGTCTCAAGACTCAATGAAACGCGATCTTACATCAGAATCAAGAGAGCAGTAGGGTTCATGCCCCCAACGGTGCCCGCGGCCTGACTTTTGATAGTATCTCCGCCTTTGAAGCAATTCTCATCAGTAAATTATTGTAGCGTGCATAGAAGCGTGCATAGAAGCAACTCACCAAGCCAGCACCTGCGGCAGAGAAAAAACACGAGTTTGTGGCTTTGACCTCATCGGAGGCAGGTTCAAGAACGCGCCCGCGGCGGAAAGGAAAACACGATTTACGTCTGAGAATCTCAAAGCTCGTTCGACGCCTGCGGCCCGAAAATTTTAAGTAATCATAAGCCGAATCGCGCCGCTTTGGGTCAATGCGCACCTATAGCTCAGAGTACTGCGCAAGCTAGGAACCAAAATCTACATTCCGCCATTCGACTCGGGCTGAGGCAAACCAGAAGCAAAAAAAAAAAAACATATTTTCCTTTTGAATATTTAGAAACATCATACAAAGTATTCTTCAAGGGAAGCACCCCTTGACGACATCGAGCTTGTCCCGCCCCACGATGATCTTCTTCCCCTCGTAGAGCGCGCGCAGCGCGGCGAGCTTGGGCTGGATGCCGGGGCGGAGGCTAGGGTGAGTGTGAGTAAGCGATCGTTGGTATCAAAGAAAGCATTGTCGAAGAGAACGCGGAAAGGCATTGGGCGAAGAGGGAAGTACGGAGACGGAGGGAGTGGAGGGAGTGGGGACGAGGACGAAAGGCATTTGGAGAAGCAAGGGAAAGTGAAGATGATGAAGGGTAGAGAGAAAGAGATTAAAGAAGAAAGCACACTCACATATCCCGCCCCACCCTCTCCGCGTCCGCGTCCACGCCCACCCTCTCCGCACAACCGCCGCGACGTGCCCTTCGGCGTCGATCCCGCATTCATATCTGCGTGAAGAAAGAAGGTAAATTGGTTAGCGAGTGGTTTTTAAGAAAAGAGGAAGTAAGAGAAGAGGGTTAAACGAAATTGCGGCAGCGCGCCTAAATGCTCCGACCATGCACGCATTATCTCCTCGCGTGTGTGCAGCACCGTACATCGCCGTGTCCGCATACGACTTCGCGCCCTCGCATTCGGCCCGGGTCATCCCACGCCCCTCGTCGGCGCGTGCAGCACTAGCATCATCCCCGTGCACCATCGCGTACGCCGCGTCGGCGCGTCCCGTACACCGTCCCCGGCCCCCGCGGGCACGCTCAGAAGACAGAATAAGAGCAGTGCGACGCCAGCACGAAGACGCGTCGACCGGGCTCAGACAACGGCAGATGGAAACGGGCGCAAAGCACGAAGCACAAACGCCGCTGGGCCGCGATTGTACGAGCACGAGAAGTAGGGAAGGGAGAAAGTGCGTCCGCTCCCACGGAAGCACGCGCACGTACGCATACGCAGAGCACGCATGCACGCACGCATGTCACGGCGGACAAGCCTTTGTCCTTTGCAGGATTGGCGCAGCTTGTCCTTTGACACGCCTCGCCCACGTCCTTTTACTAACTCCGGCCGCTTTGGCCTTTCGGAGTTTCCCGCGGGCACGATGCAGCCACGCGTGTTCGGATGTCTCCGAGAAGTGAACAAGTTCAAAATGAGTTTTTTTTTCTCTACCGGGCTTGGTTTTCATCCAAGAATTCTCGGAGATGATTGGGATTGAACCTATTGATATTTAGAATAGGGTTAGAAGCAAACTTTGAGAGAAAACTCTGAAAAGCTGATGGAAAACAGGCCCGAAGGATAAAGAATGGCTCTTCTGCTTTTTTCAACGGCCCAACTGGAATAAAACTAGGTCTGTGAATTACTTGCAGCCAAGAAATTACCTCCATGTATTTTTTGGATGAACAATTTTGGAGGAGGATTGCCACAGGACACATATCGGGAAGGGTGTGACCGGCGGGCCCTGCCGCCCCCTGCCGCACTGTTCCGGGAGGTCACACCCCTCGTCACAGCTCAGTAAACCAGGTGTTCGCCTCCTTATTTTGCGCTGGGAAAATCTGGAAAACTACTAGAACACTCACCTAGTCGTCCCAGCCTCATTCTAGGGGAACTGCATTGCTAAGGAAAACAGAGCACTGATTGATCATGTTCGGGGCATGTTCTGGCTCAGTTTTTATGTTATACCACCAATCCTTCACACAGCCTTGTCCCCTCTGCTCATTCAATGACTTCCAACCATTTCGGAAATATTTCAACAAGAACTGCGCCCAAGACAAAAAAAACATTATTTCAGGTCATTTATCTCGCGGAAAACACCGAAAACACGTGGTTGCATCGTGCCCGCGGGAAACTCCGAAAGGCCAAAGCGGCCGGAGTTAGTAAAAGGACGTGGGCGAGGCGTGTCAAAGGACAAGCTGCGCCAATCCTGCAAAGGACAAAGGCTTGTCCGCCGTGTGTGGCCGTCGCCGCACACAAAGATGCGGTCGCGTCAAGAAAGAAAGGCGCATTGACAACAAGCACCCGTCGTCTCGCACCCGCGCGCGAACGCCGTCGTCTCGCTCGATGCGAGCTCGCGCATAGCACTGTGCTCGCCATCAACGCCAATGCCACCACATTCGAGGTCCCGCCGCAATGCGCGCCCGCCCTCCCACCAAACACCCTTCCTTCCCACTCCCACTCCCACTCCCACTTCCATATAAACGTAAACGCAGCGCAAAACAACTCAAAGACCACAATAAAAACCAGGCAAACAACTGACACACTACCACCTCACACCACCACCTCACACCTCACCGCTCGGGAACGGCGTGTCACATGCGCACAAAGAGGCCGATGACGAGCGAGTCGTGCGCGTCGGGATGCGGAGCAGACGGGGGAGGAGGAGGAGGTGAGAGGAGGGGGGATGGAGATGAGGGGATGGAGATGAGGTCGCCTGAAAACGCGTCAGTTTGAGTGTCACACTCGCTACGAAAAAAGGAAGCAAGAGAGAGTGGGACGGAGGGGAGGGAGAGAGGAGGAAGGGTGGGGACGATGTGGGCAAGGAAGGGAAGGGAAGTAACGCAAAACAGGGAGCGAGGGCAGCGTTAGGGAGACGGGCGAAGAAGAGGGAGAGGAAGTGGGGCGGAGCAGGAGAGGGTGCGTCGAGAGGGAGGGCAACGTCAGGAAAGGCGGTGTGCGCAACAAAGAAGAAGGAGGTAGGCCATGTAAAGAGGAAGCGAAACACAAACGCACCCGGCCTCCACACTCTTGATGCGCTCCGCAAAGGCCTGGTTGGCGACGGCGTACGCGGCGTAGTGGGTCTCTTGGGAGGTGTCTTTGGAAGCGGTGTCCTGCCAGAGGAGGTAGTGGAAGAGGGGCCAGAGAGCTGCGCGAAAAGGAAATGAGGGTTAGCATTGACGTTATACGATAAACGGGCGATAAAGGAAGGGGGATGGAAGGCAGCAAGGGAGGAGGGGAGGACGCGCGCGATGCGCTAAAGAATCGCGCCCGCCTAAGGCAGAACACAGAGCACAGTCTCTCGCACAATCGGGCAAGAGAAGCAGGACAGGCGCCCGTACGATTGAGATGAGATACACCACGCACAAAAGAAGGGGATGTGAGGCCAGGGAGGGAGGGATGACACCCGGAATGCGACGCAGGAGAGCGTCCCAGACACGCCCGAGCCCACGGCCGCACGAAGAGAAGAAGGGGCGGACGACACGGCTCCGTCACAAACACGCCGAGCACGCATCGTACAACGGAGTGGGGACGCGCGATGGGAGCCAAACGACGACGGACAGAGAGCGCACAGGGAACGAGACCCTCTGAGAGCTAGCTCCGTCCCAAATACGCGAAAGCGCGTGGTAAAACATCGTACAATTGAGTAGGAACGCGCGGTAGGAGCAGAAGAGATGATGCGGGGCAACTCCGTCCAAACGCGCGCGCGGCTCGAAGGGGGCGTAGAGCACGGCCTCGCGCAATCGGGCAAGGGAAGGGAGGAAAGCAGAACAACGCTGCGCGCGATGGCTCGGTCACAGGCTAAGCGCACATCGTGCAATGGAGTAGGAGTCCCGCCAGCCTAACCCGAGGCGAAGTGCAGCGTTGCCAACGTGCGATGGGAGGAGGAGACGCGACAAGGATGCCGGGCTCAAAAAAGCAATAGAGACCGGCACTCACTGTTTACAATACCCATCGTAATGTTCATGGGCAACGGCGTCCTCCAACCACACCGGCACATACACAGTCTTGCGATCGTCGTCGGGTCCGACTCGGCGGGCTGGTACGTCCCCAGGGCCTCTTCGAGCTTGGTGCGCTCCTCCTCGGTGACGCTCTCGCTGGGGACCGGTTGCGACGCAGAGGGCGGGGGCAGGGACGCGGTGGAGGAGGAGAGCGGCGCGGCGGGTGGGTCGCCGGTGCAGCCAATGATGAGCGCTGAGCTGCGAGGGAGCGGATGCGACTGATCATGGCGGCGTGGCCGTACCGCGGGACCAGTGTCCATACGTCGTAGCTTTTGTCTTCGAGCACGGGCAAGTCGGCTTCCAGGGGCGGCGTCGAAAGGCGCCTCATCGGTCTAAGGATGCGAGCGATTGAGGGTGGCTTGAACAGGCAGATAATGGCAGACGTGGAGGAAGCGTCCAGAGAGGGGGATGCCAGCTGCGCGATGGTCGCCTCGACTGCCCGTTGAATTAGAAAGAAATAGTTGAAAGCAGAAGAGAAGTGATTGGCGTAACGCGTTCTTCCCACGCGGCCTCTCCTCCCGCCACCATCGCCGACTCGCCTCTCCCGCCCAACCTCATTCCCTAGCAGCCCGACACGACCCGACTCGACGCACATCGCCCACGACCCACTGCAAACATGTCCAGCAAGCAGTCCCGTTCTCTGCTGGTGCTCAACGCGACGGGACTCCCTCCAGTCTGCACGAGTACTCGTGCCCGCAGCTGGACAACGCATCTGCCCTGCTCTCGCCGCCGCGCCGACGCGCACCCACGTATACGGCGATTGTGCCCGCCGCCGAGTCCGATCCCGCGCGAACACACACATCTTCTTCCCTTCGACTTAGAGCAACGCATCCGCCGCGCCTCAATCTTCTACGCACCGAGCCAAGTCCCACGCCCTATAACTGCGCTCAAGCCTATTGCCGCACTGCCGCGGTACGCGCTGATGCTTACTGCTTTTCCGGCCTACTTCTTGACTTCCCTCTCTGCGCTGCGTCCAGATCTTCAAGCCGGCGCAACAAATTCATGCAATACTTACTTACTTACCGCATACATAGACCGACTGCGACCGCGTCCACCTCCGCATCAAGCAGCCCCGTTCGCTCTTGGGACCCGCGTACCCATCCTCAACGCCGCCCAACTCACCCGACTCTGCGCAAGTAGTACTCGTGTGTTCGTCAAACGCAAGACCACAGCTGAACAATGTCTATACGCACCAAGCCGCTCTCACCGCCGCGCCAACACCCACCCGTATACGGCGATTCTACGCATCGCCAGCCACCGCTCGTCCCCAATCATCCAACGCAACGTATCCCATCCGCCCCGCGTCAAGATACCGTTGCGCACCAACCACGCCAAACCCGCTGCTTGCTACCAAACTGGAGCGTTCTCTCGGTACGCACGTCCCGGTCTCATGCTTTGCTTCTCACTTTCCCCTTCGTGCAGAATACTTACCCCTGCGGCGAGATCCTCATGTACTTCATATCGCTTTTTTACTGTGGCACACATTCATCTGAATAAATAATGCCTGTTTCTACCTTCTCCCCGCGCTTCCCCACGAAACCAACGAAGGAAAATCAATTCAAAGGAAACCCAGCCCCAATTCTCATCGTCCTCACCTCCTGCCTCCTTCTTCCTCTGAGAGCGAGGTGATGAGTACGATGAGCAGCCTCGGCGGGGCGTCCGACTCGAGCTTGACTCAAACCCAATTCAACCCCCGAGTGGGAATCTTGAGAGTTTACCCAGTTCCGAGGTAATTTTAAACCCGAGCACAACGTTCTCGCGTCCTCCTACTCTCTTACCCATGAAACCACTTCCAGCCTTGAGCTCGCGCTCGCCGCCTACCGATACCCTTCCTCCAACCCCCCCATGTCTTCTCAAAACCCACGCTCAAAACCACCCCGTTGCGGTAACCCGCTGCGAAAATTAATCCCAATCCACCGCCGCCGAGTCCTGGTATTAGCCCGAATACTAGTCCGAGGTGAGGTGAATTATTTGAACGCGGGGAGAACGCGGTGGGGGATACGACGAGTTGAGTTGGAAGTGAAGGCTTTGAAGGGGGCATAAAGGAGGGATAGGGTTCAAGTGAAGCACGATGAACGCAGAATGAAATGAATTAAACTTACAGTGCGCGGTAAGTACCAGTGAATGGGAAGGGTAAGTGCTCCAAATTCGAGTCAAAGCGGCGTTCAGAGGATTCAGAGGACGGTGCGCGGAGTTGACTCGACTCAATTCGAATTCAGGCGCAATAGCTACCTGTATATTGGGTGACTTCCCGTAACGACTAAACAATGTTTTTCGCATATTTTTGAGGCTTTCCGACCAAACGCCGCGACAGCTGTCGGGACCCCATCACTTCGGAGACGCAAATGCGGTAAGAATTTAATCGAATCGACTTAAATCTGAAGAGGGGGTAGGGACCCCTCTTCCAGATTATAACAAAAGTGAATAAACTGTTTGGCAGTATGCTACTGCTCCCCGCCTTCCTCTTGCTGACCAGTTGGCCTATTTATGCCAGGAAAATTGGAGTGGCCTCTGGTTACCTCTCGGAGCCCATTCCGGCCAATCTTCCTTGAAAACGGCTCAACTCATATTGTGATTTTATTCTCGCGAAATTTTAACTTTTGGTGCTTTGGTTGAATATTCTAAACTTGGCCAGCATCACTGGCACCCTCAAGTAAGCTCAAAAAAATCGAAAAGTTGTTTAATCGTTACGGGAAGTCACCCATTCTGAGTAAGCGCGGTGGGTTGTAATTAAAAATTGGAATCGAGGTTGAACTTGACAACTTACCACTCAGACCGGAAAAACTGAAACCACGACCCTGCAGTTCTCTTCGGGAAAACAAAGCTGAAGTACAGTACCACTGGCACTGGCAGGAACTTGGGCGGGTCGAATCGAACCAGGAGGAGGGAATAAACGTACAAAGATGAATTAAGGCAGAGGTGTAGTGGATGGGTTTCAATCCGATGTGTCCTGGGTGATGACTGAATTAGTTTCGGGTTGAACCGAGTTGACCGTGGGAGCGGCGCGGTTCGGAGGAGGAGTTGAGATTGGGTTTGGATGGCGCGGTTCGTAGGACGAGTGAGATTGAATGGAGAATGGCTGTAGTCTACGAATACTGGTAGGAGAAAGAAAGACACGGAGGAATGAAGGGTAGAGCAGACTGAACTGGGTGGGTTGAATTTGCAGATTTGGGCGGGGGTTAAACAACAATATAACATCGGGATTGTGCGCGTCAAAATTGAGACCTGTAAGAGAGATAGATGAGTGAGGAATAAAGGGGAGTGGGTATAGGACGATAATCATAGCTCCGTTCAAGGAAGGGACTGAACAAGGTACTTGAGTCGAAGGGAAGTTGAGTCGAACGAATGTTGAGTTGAACCTGACGCCGCTGTTTGTAATGACATCGAGGTGGGGACTGAAGGACCTAAAACGAACGAGTTTGCGAGAACCGCAGTAATATATGGATCGCGGCCTTCACACTAAGCTCAAATGAGCAGTGAACCACCGAGAACGCGAAAATGATGTTATTCCAAGAAAAAGAATGAACCCCAAGAAGCACTCACGCCAAGGAATCCAAGGAAACATTCGGGTACATCTATCAAACAGAATTAAGCCCTAATCTGCGTGATGTGAGCCTTGAATGAACAAAAACGAATACATTTACATGGCAGACGGGAAGATCAAAGCCGTGGGAAGCCTCATCAAAAGCGTTCGGATTCAAGCCGTTGAGCGCAGGGCGGGTCTACGTACGTCGAGAGAGTAAGTAAAAGGTGGGGAGAGTTTACTTACATCGAATTATATGGTCTTTGGGCCGGGTACTTGAGGTTGAGGTGGATGTAGGCGGCATATTGAGAGCGGTGTGGAATATACTTACCCCGGCGTGGATAGGAGGAATACGGGGTTGGTGGCTGGAGGAGAGGTTGGAAGGAGGAGATTAACTTACAGTAAGGAATGTAGAAGTGTAATTGATAGTTTTGAATGTGTTCTGGGTGATAAACTGGTACGAAGTTGAAAGAGCCCCGAGGAATGGACGTGGTTGAATGAAGTTTATCGTGGAGGGTGGGTTGGATGGAGTTGAAATTCAATAAAGAAGAAATTTAATTTGGGAATACTGTTTGAGAAAGGCGGAAAGCGAATGAAGGGCCACTTGGACTGACCTGAGTTCACAGAATCGGGTGGGTGGTTGAACCGAAGGTTCAACATTGCAATTGTGCTGATCAGGATTGATGTCTGCAAGAAAAATGGATGGTTCAGTATTGAATCAATGGAATTGGAAGCAAGGCAGTTCACTCAAAGAAAGAACGGCACACGAACCTCGAGTTGGCGTGAGGTTTACTCTGTGCTGAGAAAATAAATTTGGCCCAAGAAGAAAACCCAGGGCGAGGTCGAAGGATAGTCTCAAAAAATGGGCCAGGAGAAAATGCCGCGACTGCCACGCCAATCCCAGTTTTTGACTGAAGGTTGAAACTCCTATTGTTTTGTCTTCAACTAACCCAGGGTATGCACAAATGAGCCCAGGAGGGTTCCATTCTCTCACTATTGCATGTATCCACAGAAAGACACTATTTACGCCTGATCTTCTCACAAATTTCTCCGCACTGAAGTTTGACTTACATCCACCACAATCCTGGTGATAGTGTAACTTGCTACAATGTAAAATGAAGACATTCAACGGCTTAAAAGTCCTTTTTTCAATGGTGTTGGTCGCGTCAACCGCGCGGCACTGTCGCGTCAGTGGCGCAGCAGGTGCGCGTCACTGCACGGCACATGCATACCAATAATGCAGGACTGACATAGTGGTTAACAATGCTCCTTTGTGAGCAGAGTAGGTTCTGTTTGTTTGTGAGTTTCCGGGTGAAACCAAGGTGAAACATGGGATGTTTGCAGTTGAGGTGGCTGTGCTGTTGACGCGCCAGTGCCGCGCGGCCTCCAGCTAGTTCCCCAGGCAGTGTTGAGCCTGGAGGCAAATCGAGCCATGCTTTTCTAATTACAGTACATCATTCAGACCCTATTATTCCTACTTTTATGGTCAGGATACTGTACTATTACGACCAAAGGTTCACGCCATGTCACCCGTCACCTCAAAGGTTCACTGGGATCAAGGTTCATTGATCGGTAATCACTGGAAATTTCCATAAATGGATGGCCGGCACGCTCCGGCAGGTGCCGGCCGCGAATTTTTGACAGTTTTCACCCCTATTTCAGGCCAAAAATCGAAATGTCACCGTCACCCATGCCAAATTGGTTCAGTTCACAAAGCCTCGTCACCCGTCACCTGAACCTTTGGTCGTAATAGTACAGTACTCACTTCAATTAGCCAATCCCAATGTTTGCTCACTCTAGTGATGTTCTGGCTTGGCTTGGCTTTGAAACCCTGGCTTTTGCTGGCTTTGGCTTTGGATTCCTCAAGCCAAAGCCAAAGCCGCGAGAGCTGGCTTGGCTTGGCCTGGCTGTGGCTTGAGCCCTGGCTTTCGGGTAGTGATTTTCCCACGGTTTAGAATATTCCAAACCATTGGAAAAGTACTGATCTTGACGTGTTCCTGTGGTACTGATACCATGTTGTTTGCATGTGCATACTTATACCCCAATCTAGTGCAAATCATTGAGGATGAACTTATTTCGCGGATATCCGACTGAGCAACACCGAAAAATACAGATTCTGAACCAATTCCAAACCCGAAGGTGGGTTCACGAGGACGAGAAGTTGGGTTTAGCACATTCCTGTGATATTTGTATCCAGTAAGGTTGTATTTTTAGGTGAGTTCTTCCCACTCCCTAAGCCATGGCTTGCTGGCTTGGCTTTGGCTTTTTAGACCTGAAGCTAAAGCTAAAGCCGTCCTCAAGCCAAACAGTTGGCTTGGCTTGGCTTGAGCAAGCCAGGGCTTGGCTTTGCGGCTTTTGGGCTTCAAGCCAAGCCATGAACATCACTAGCTCACTCTGATTCCGGCCTTCTCTGTGGTTCTAAAACAGGCGAAAGGTGTGAATTAAAACCCATTGCCGTTGTCAGGAGTCATACTCGTGAGTTCAATCTGGCAAATACAGCTCTTTGCATAAGTAATGGCACTACTACTATTTTTAGAAGAACATCGCCAAATGTGCTCGGGCCACCGAAGGCCCTTAGTGGGACCTTTAAAGTGCCCGATGCGCCTAACAGTCCAGCGAGCACATTTAAAACCTACGAAGGGGCTACTATGTGACAATTAAATTCATACAGGCCTTAAGAGGGCGGCTAGGGCTCTGCACCCTCTTATGCCCTTCGGGCACCTATTAAGGCCTCTCCAGGCTAGGAGCGCCCCCCCCCATATCCTTCTTAATATCAGGCAGAGATAAAGACAACGGAAATGAATTCAGCAGGTACTACTACAACAAGTGAACACAATGCAACATACAGCAGATTCTGAGAAGAAACCGAGGAATCAGTTGTGCATATGTAGTAAATGTAATGAGGGAAACTTACCAGCAAGGCTTGGTCGGGCAGCAGAGAGGAGTACATCCCACCTGAGGCAGGAATTAGTCGAGTTGTCGCATGGGGCTGAGAGAAACTTACTGCGGTCAACTACACATACAGCACAGGATTCCTAAGGGATAATAAGCATTCGAAGGTGGGCCGTAAAAAAGTAGGCTTACTTGGGATGCAGTTTTGAGAAGATACGGCCTGCAAGATAATCAGCGAAGGCTTCATCTCGGGCCGTCGAAACTGACGAAGACGGGGATACGATCAATCAGCCTGAACAGTCGGTCGTCAGCGTTGGCATCGCGAGAAAAACAGACATACAATTAAAATTTTATGGCGGGGTAAGCTAAGAAACAATGAGTGTGGGGAAGACAAGGACCGGTAAGATGACTCACAGTTTTTGCGCGCCGGATGGATCTGGGGACAAGAAACTTCAGCGCAGCAAAAGAGAGTAAAACGCGACTTGCCTAAGGATTATTTGACAGTCTACACAGTGAATTACACGCGACGTGGGTGGAACTATGGCGGAAAGCATCAGCGCGGCTGGGGAGAATAAATATGTGACTTGCCAGATGATTTTGATGCGAAGATTAAAGCTGTACACGGCAAAAGATTGGTGTCAAACGAGGACAAGAAGGCGATAAAAAAATCACTTGCCCAGACCAAAATGAGCGCTAGAATCAACCTTATTAGAATTGGGAGCGCAGAGATAATGGTTAGAGAAATAAGATGTACTGATTAGCTGGAGGGTGCGTCACCTTCGCTGGAGGGGGTATTGCGAGCTGCGCGAACGGTGAGTATTGCTGAGAGGTCGGAGTCGTCACCGTCTTCATTCTCAGAGTCGTCGTCTGAGGCGCTATCAAGTGAGCCGAGGACGTAGCTGAATAAGGGTTAACGAGTGCCCAGAGGACAGGAAGTAAGTATAAATACCGTTGATAGAACGCCAGCGTGTCAACAACCCAGGGATCCGTCTTGTTTTTGAACAACTTGACCACCGAATTGAACATCCTTTCGTAGTTGTACGCACCCTCCTTTGTCGTCCAGTCCGATGTCGAGAGCATTGTGCGCGCCTGGGGATCATCAGATAACGTTGTATGCGACCGAAGGGCAAACTTACCTGGCCGCAGATATAACCAATCATCTCCCCACTCCATGTGTATTGTGCATGCGCGCGGGCTTTACAGTTTTTCGGAACCTTCCCGGAGTCGTCGAAGGTGGTCGTCTGGGTAGTCCAAATATGGCGCGCAACCTATTGTACGATGTACATCAGAAAGGTAAAATCAACGGAGGGGGCCTCACACGTAGGAGGAACGGACTGCGGAAAAGGCCCTGCGCGGGATCCTAGGGGTTGAACGCGCCGTCTGCGTAAAAGCACGACGGGTATTGACCCGCGGTCGGCACATTTTTCTTGCCATTGGTGGATTTGCCCTTTATGAGATTCTTGAGGGTGCTTGAGGGAGGTGAGAGAATGGAGATGTAGATGCAACACGATGTATGCGACGGCCTCCGACGTTGGAACAGGCTCGTCACTGCAATCAGTCAGTACACATGGATATATGTGCATGGGACGACGTACCCAACCTCTGGCTCCTCTGTTTCGTTCAAGACGAGGCGCAGTGGCCATGGGACGATTGCGTCGTGCAGCATAGGGTGGTTACGCCCTCGGTCCGACTTACTGGCGGTCTGGTTGATCTTGGGGAAGAGGGATTGGGAGGGATCGGTCAAGAGGTACCCCAGCTTGTGCTTCAGTGAGGTTGTGTCACCCTGACAGGCATGCATAGCTGCATCACGCAACTGGAGCAAAAGTTAGTACCATGGTGAATATCCAAGTACACAATGGAGCGTACAAATTTCTGGAGCCGGGGCCACTCTTTCTCGTCCTTCCAAAATTCGTGTATGACGTCTGCCGAGGCTGGGGAATTTTCGAGCATCTTGTTGAACACATCAGCATGAATTTTGGCCTCTGCATGCTCCCTGTGTCGAGGGTCAATAAGGAAGAGAAGGAAGAGGACAGCATACGCACCCCGCAGGCAAAGAAGACGAACCCCAGCGACTTTGGCAGCCGTAATGCAGGACAAGGGAAATGTCGAGGTACGAACTGACAGCCCTGATAAAACGCTTGGCGAGGGAGGTGAGCTGGTTGGCAGGTGGCTTGGATTCGCTGAAGAGGTGTCAGTGGACAGTGTGGGATCGTAAAGGATACATACAAGGCATCGCACTTTGCGTGCTTGTTGGCCTGAGGGGAAACATGTGCTGTGCCAAGGGACGTGACAATTTCATCGAATTTCCGTTTAGAAGCGGTCGGAGGTGGCTGGGAGGCGGCGGCATCACTAGAAGACAGATTGGGGGTCGGGTTTTCAGTGGAGGCAGGAGTAGCAGGCATGGTGGTGGTGGTGGTCGGGAGCAAGATGCGTGCCAGCGTGATGTCCTTTTTTAAAGTCCGATCCGCGATCACGTGTTGCCGCATTGGGCCACCGCGAAATTGATAACTCGTCGATAGCAAGGCAATAAAATCCAAGAAAAATATGTTATGGACGTGAAAATATAATTTACAGGTCTTCGAAGCCAGCAGCGTCCATCAAATCCTCATCCATGGGCTCAATTCCATTTGCACCCAATTCTTCGCCTTCATTTTCCTCCTCCTCATCGCTTTCTCCGTCGCTGGACTCAGAATCATTGGGGGACTCAGACTGAGGTCCAGATTCTTCATCGTCATCCGCTTCCCGCTCCTCGGGGTCCTCAGGCAATTCTACACGAGGTTCGATGGGATCAACGTCCATCTCGTCTTTGTCTTTGTCGACCCACGGATCTTGCTGGTCGGGGGCCGCGGCCGGTACCATTATATGACCAACCGCGTCACCGACGTAGCACATAAACATATCTCTGTCTACAAATCTACAGTGGGTCAATAAATATTTATTTAATAGAGTAAAGAAATTCTCACTGATTGATGTAGCGCCAAAAATAATCCTCATGGTCTTCCCCCTCAAGATGTCGGGTTATGGACGGTGGTAGGAGGTCTGAAGTGCGACCATAGTGGAACACAGGGATCATATGCACACCTCGGATGACCTCGGCGGGATCAATAAAACCAAAGGCGCCAGCGGTTGGCGCATGCAAAAAGCCAACACGATGCAAGCGCTTAGCCTTCCATCCTGCGGAGTGGTTCATGTCTCGACCGAACCACCGCACCCACAGAAACTCCATGCGGTGAGTCATCATTGTGTTCTTGGATCTTGGGCTAACGTGGCGGACTTCAGCGTGGAAGATGCCGACTATCTGTCCATACCAGTACGGATGGGCAGTGGACTCGTCCTCCTCCTCGTGCGCAAGTACCATGAAGTCGGGGTGGGTTCTCGTGTTCAGGGTATCTTGATCCCGACGGACGTCATACGTGGTGTAATTCACACACATTATTTTGTGGGTGTAGAGGCGGTCCTTGATAATATTAACATCGGCCAAGTCCTGGATAGAGAACTGGTTCTCGTCGCCGTCATATGGGATCCCGAGGAGGCGGCCGAGAAGATGAGATTTTAGTTCTGGGAGGAAATTCTGGAAGCAGAAAATCAGCGGTAGTTGAACAGGTTTCACGACACGGACTTACCTCCAATGCGGGATCCTCAGGAAAATCATCGGGCAGGTCCAGGGCATTCAGCCAAGTCCGCTTTGACTCGGATATGTGGTGGTGCTGCCGTGGCCTCCCCGTCCATGCGTCGCTTGATAGCGCGCAATATACGCTGACGTCGCTCGTGGCCTGCGATCTGCCACTCGAAGTGGCGCTTGTTGGTTTTTTTGTAGAGTGCTTTTGGCTCGATGTGCCGTTGCTCGCCCTAAGTCATGAATCAAGTACTGCATGAACAAAAAGGAGTTCTGTACTCACGATCTGAGTCGAGTAAGAGTCTGTTGTGCCAACATCAACAATCGTATCGGGATAGTCACCAAACAAATGCCATTTGTATGCATTGAGATTCCAATACTTTCACTTTTTCTCAGACCACATGGCACCTACCGCCGATTTCTGCGTGGACTGTTTCTTGGCATGTTGTCGTATACGCCGATTCTCCTCCTGTGGCAGTTCGTGTGTCACATATGCTTTGCAGGTTGTCCCGAGGAAATTCCGGGCTTGTGCTCCGAGCTCCGTGGTAACCATGTGGAAGACCTGGATAGTGTGACTGTTATGTAACCGTAATTTTGTGTATGCATGCCACGTAGCGACCGTGAAGAGGAGGGAGAGGACAATGGTGTTGTGGGGTTCCGGCAAAAGACCTTCAATCACAGGGATACAACACTGCAGAGGAATAAACAACAATAAAACAATGAATGGAGCACGCACCTGTAAAATGTCTTCAAAGTCGCGCGCGGCGGGCTTTTTCATTGCGGAAATGTTCGCGTGAAACCGGCAGATGGTGCTGCACCCGAATGTTGGTATTTTGCGGAACCTAGATTGGATCAACTCAGGCTCGAGTAATATATTTGAATGGCTGACCTTTCATCTAGTTTCTCAAGGGATATTGGGCTGTAGGCTTGTACAATGCGGAGGAGGTGAGTAAATAAAGATTTCCATCCACCGAGCTCGACTTCATGCAGGAGATCGGGAACGAACATGGTGAAGAAGTTGAAGTTCGGGAGTTTGGTGAAGGCATTCTGCGGAACAGAGTGAGTAATAGTGTCAGAAGACCTGTTCGGATACCACTTACAATTGTAGGAACCCAAGACCGCACTTTCAACAGTCTATCCACCGCCGCCCCGGCCACCGGAAACCCTTTCTCGAAGATCCAACGGCGGGCAGTCTTGACGATGAGCAAGTACCATGGGGTGACTTCCCGACCTTTTTTTCGTTGTCGTATGTCAGCTTTCGTTCCCATGTTGTGGATCTGGTCCTTCATGACGAAACAACGGGGACAAGGACAGCTCCCGAAGTATTTTATGGTTGCCAAAAGGACCCTAAAACAGTTAGCCTAACAAAGAAACACGAGTGATAAACCCACTTCTCCGGGTAATCCACGCGGTAGGTGAAGAAGCGAGGGAAAACTCGCCGCTCAATCCCATCACCACACTTGATAACAAGACCGTGTATATATGCGTGAATAAAGTCCGGACAAAGCGAGAGGTCCCATATCGCGTGCATCAGCTCCTGTTTTAGATGAGCGTATACATCTGCTGACAGCGCAACACCGAATGTTTTGTGATAGAAGTCCTTAATTGCATCGGGGAGCTGAAATGCATAAGAATTAACAAAGCCATGGAGAGTGAATATAATGTACCGAGGGGAAATAAGCTTGATGATAGCCCGCGTTCGCAGTTGGCTTCGCACACGTGTATTTGGACTGGTTTCCGAAAAAAGTATATAAAGGCCAAAGGGAGGCATTACCAAAGTTCGCGAGATGTGTAGCGTCCGATCAAAACATGTAGGCAGCAATAATGGTCTCGAGGTTCGGTGTCGCGGTTTGTGGATAGGGTGTGACACGGGTGATACCGCAGGTGTCACGAGGTCACACTGTACCCATACCCGCGTGAGAAGAGCAGGTACTACCTGCTCTTCTCAAGATCTCAGTACTCGGGAACGCCTCTCTAGCTCGAAGATGTCGCCTAGTAGAAAATCTCGATAGCGGAAGATCACATCAATGGATGAAATATCGGAGGGCGTGGGTGCGAGCGCACTCCAATCACCACTATGGTGTGGGCGGCGATTGAGTGGCAGTGTAGCAGATCGGCGGTGACGGAGGATCTCTCGCGTGGGTGTGAGCACCAAGAACAAACTGCTTGAGAAACTACTACAAACAACGAATCCGTGTGATATGGAGCCAAAAGACGGCATCTCTCGTCGGGCACAGCCACTGATGGCGCCCCTAACCACCTCCCGCACTGTTGAGGAGAAACACAGTATCAGAGTGTAAAGTAATGGACTGTGCAGTTCACACTGACCCTGACTAAGCCTTGACACGAAACATAAGTGTACATATTCACCGCGGTGGTCCCTCAACGAAGGGTAATTCAAACAGTGAATCAAACCAAAAATTGAACCCTCCTAGTTTGAGCCAGTCAATTTACCCACAATGACAGTGAAACGGGCAAGATGCGCTGACTACGGAATGGGCTAAACTAAGCTCTGAATGTGGGCTAGCTGAACAACTAACACACCACACACAAAACACACACACACCAACCCAATCCTATCTAAACTGACTCACGGGGGACTTAGCGCGTCTTCCTCGATGAGTTCGGGTCCTGAGTCGTAGTATGCGACTGCAGATCTGATGTCTAGAGCATGTATAGTTGTTCTATGCGTTCAAAACGTCTCAAAATACAGTGTCTAGACGCTAGTTGGCTGGGCTGATTGGCTTCTAAACAAGACTTCCAAGGAAGGATGCACAGGTTTATATATAAAGAATTGTTACTAGGAATTGCACCAAAGTACAGGTGCCTAGGCGAGGAGGTGTAGGTTTGGACTGAAAATCCCGTTCAAGGGCTATGCTGCTTCGTCTAGACGACCTCTATTGCACTTGCTAGCCTCTCGAGAACTAGCGGCAGACTCGGACTCCTTTGAATCCAAGCTCTTTTCCGTACATTTGGGCTTATTAAGGACCTCAAAGTACTATCCAACATGACTAGACGACCGGTGGTTGTCCCAGGGTTCTCCCAAAGTGCTGTGCCGGGCGTGGTCGGTTTTAGCGAGGCGCTTCCTGGTCACCCAATGTGGATGCCCTGCTAGAGTCCACTCGCGACGACAGTCGCAGTTCTCAAGCCTTCTTTGTGCGTACGGTCCTGATTTATACGTGGAGACAGTAGCCGCTCACGATCTCCTAACGCGAAGCTTTGCTTATAGGTTCACACAAAAGTTCTGGATTCAACAAACAACGCTGCAATTTTATAGACTACTTGTTATACAGAGAGAGACGGTACTTTAATCTCCGCTAAGTGGCCTGAACACACCCGAATCGTCGTAACAATGAGCGGGGCATGAACTGGTCTGTTGCAGTATTTTATGAGGCTTTATATACGATTCTGAGAGAAAGAGATGATGTAAAGAGAAATGAGTAAAACAGGCCGATGTTCTGGTCATGCGGTCATCCTCGGAAGGCTAACCGGGTCTATGCTGGCTCTGGGCTTGCCAGAAAGTCATATAGATGACGATCTTGGGGGCCCAGTTCGGGTATATGGCCAGTTCGGGCTGTCTAGACAGCTCCCGGAACCTGGTAATTTGCAAAACTACATCCCCCGACACCGGACTGCTCACCAATCTGCTCGTATACCCCGATAGCGCACGGACTAGACATCTATACATCTGTTCATGGCTACATCTCAACAAGAACTCCTTCTTCATGTTTGTGCTTGTGGCGCCCCAGCGCTGACCGTGTCGCGTTGGTCACCTGACTGACTAGAGGGGTACTCTAGGGTGACCCCTACTTATATCCCTAAGCTCCTTGCACCGTCTAGACGCGGTACTTTGCCGTCTAGACCACCTATCGAGTTGTTCTATACTCGTCTAGACGCCTGTAACTTTAGCGCGCCGACTCGTCTAGACAGACCCTATATCATGTTGCTTGCTCTGCTAGTGAAGACTATGGCTTTCCTGTGCAGTCGTTGGTTCCTTTGATAGGGTAATTGACATTCTGAGGTACTAGACCCCGTATAGACCTCCTTGGTATGTGTACTTCGCACAGTGTAACACTTGTAACTGCGCCTAGCACTGTACTTAATACTACAGTCAGCAGCCGGAGCTCACTCTGACTCTCCTTTGTACCACCAAACAGAGTTCTAGTCGGCATATTGACCCGTCTAGACAGCTTAATTATTGCTTAGTAGCGTCTAGACAGACTAGTGCTAAAAAGCGCAAATATTAGCCAGATGGCAGCGCACTCAGTGACACGCCGTTTCAACGGTTCATCTACACTGTCTAGAATAACTCAAGAAGAAGAAAAGTACCTGAAGTCGAAGTATAAAGACACTCAACCCATCCTCGAGATGCCCGAGGCTAAGTCATACTCGATAGTGCAGTTACATCTAGACCTTAATTTGAGAAAGCTCAAACAAACAGCCTTCACGTGTATGTGGCTCAGTGGACAAGCTTACCTGTTTCCATTCAAAAAAGTATATTTTCACTCTGTATGTAACTTGACTGGTTATCACAAGCAATCTTTCAATAAATATGTTTCAAAAGGTACCTGCAGCCATCACCACATTGCTTTCCACTACATACTGTCCAACAGTTTCTTGATCTTCAGGGTGTCTGGATGGTTCTCCCCCAGAACCTGTTTCCGTCTCTCCAGCACAATAACCTTGAGTTCTTTGGCCCTTTGATGCTCTCCCAGGTGTGAGTATGAGCTGGCCAAACTACTCATGGTATACAGGGTGTCTGGATGATTCTGACCCAGCATCTGTTTCTGTTTCTCCAGCACAATACCTTTGAGTTCTTTGGCCTTTTGATGCTCTCCCAGGTGTGAGTATGAGCTGGCCAAACTACCCATAGTATACAGGGTGTTTGGATGATTCTCACCCAGCATCTGTTTCTGTTTCTCCAGCACAATACCTTTGAGTTCTTTGGCCTTTTGATGCTCTCCCAGGTTTGAGTATGAGATGGCCAGATTACCCATGGTAAGCAGGGTGTCTGGATGATTCTCGCCCAGAAGCTGTTTCTGTTTTGCCAGCACAATGACCTCGAGTTCTTTGGCCTGTTGATACTCTCCCACATGCGAGTATGAGATGGCCAGATCACCCATGGTAAACAGGGTGTCTGGATGATTCTCACCCAGCATCTGTTTCCGTTTCTCCAGCACAATACCTTTGAGTTCTTTGGCCTTTTGATGCTCTCCCAGGTTTGAGTATGAGATGGCCAGATTACCCATGGTAAGCAAGGTGTGTGGATGATTCTCACCCAGAACCTGTGTCTGTTTCTCCAGCACCATAACATTGAGTTCTTGGGCCTTTTGATGCTCCCCCAAGTCTGAGTATGCGCGGGCCAGATTACCCATGGTACCCAAGGTGTTTGGATGATTCTCACCCAGAACCTGCTTCTGTTTTTCCAGCACAAGCACCCTGAGTTCTTTCGCCTTTTGATGCTCCTCCAGGAGTGAGTATAAGATGGCCAGATGACCCATGGCAAGCAGGGTGTCTGGATGATTCTCACCCAGAACTTGCTTCCGTTTCTCCAGCACAAGAACTTCAAGTTCTTTGGCCTTTTGATGCTCACCCAGGTATGAGTATGAGCTGGCCAGATGACCCATGGTATGCAAGGTGTCCGGATGATTCTGACCCAGAAGCTGTTTCTGTTCCTCCAGCACTTCTTCCTGTAGTTTCTCAGCTTGTTTGTATCTTCCTCCTTCCTCAAATATTCTTGCATATTGGAACTTGAAAACCCCGGCTACTTTTGTGTTCATCTGTACAGCCAATTCAACATGTGGATACAGTAGCTGACTTGTCAATTGCACATCCCACTGTGGGCGTTCTGAAATACCCATGCCGAGTATTGACCCCATGGTGAACATGTATCCTTTTGGGTCTTGAACTGTCCCACGACTCCAAGAATGTACCAATGGATGGATGAAAAAGAGCTTCTTCTCTGCATCAAAGCTAATCAATGAATAGGATTGAACCTCATTGGTAGCATCTAGAAACTGCAAAGAGTCCCATTCTCCAGTTGGCTCCACAAAATGTGAGAGGAATTCCAGAGGCTTCTGTAGTTCTTCTTTAGATGGACGATTAGAATGAAACTGGTACTTTGATGCATAGCTGAAGATTTCCTCTGAGATTCCATTATAATGGAGGAATGAACAATGCTGCAGGAACATGGCAGCTGATAGTGTGAGCCGGTCAAAACTCATTTGCCATGTTGTGTACACCGTCCAGGCATAATGGTCATGGGACTGAGCAGGCTTTTCACTAAGCAGTCGTGCTTGGTTCTTTGTATAAAGAGCCAGATAGCCATCTAGGTTTCGAGATTTGGATATGAATGCACCGGCCTGAACAATTGCCAGAGGTAAATGGTGTAATGACTAAGCAAGTATCAACAATTGAGTAAGTTCTCAGGGGTAATTACTTGTCTTACCTTGACAATTCCTGCTGCAATTTGTTCAGTACGGACTGTGGCTTTCTGTAAAGCACTCTTGAGTAACAATGCCACTGCATCTTCCTCTTCCATGTCTGACACAAGAGAGTTGGATCCAGCATAAACACACATTCCCGGATTCCGAGAGGTGATAATGACATTCCCATGATTGCACTGAGGAATATAATCATTCAGATTGATGCTTGGATCATCTGCATTGTCAAAGAAAAGTAGCCATTCTTCAAGTTTGTTGGCCAGCCGTAGTAAGCCGTCTTCTGGAGAATCTCCAAAATCTTTCAGGATCGCTATGTTCTTGAGACCTGTCTCAATTGTCACAATGGTGCTGGTGTCAATGAAAAAGATGTCTGAGAAGCTGCAACTGGATCAACAAATCATTTCCTAGTGAGAGGATCAAGCTTACCGAGATGATGACTTGTTTATGAATTTCAGAGCAATCTGTGTTTTTCCGGCGCCTCCAAGTCCATACAGCACATAGATGTGTTGGCTCCCAGGGTCAGAGAAAAAATTCTGCATTTTCTCCAGAATATCCCCTCTGCCACAGAAGATTCTGGATGGAGGAGGACAATGACTGGCATTTTGAGATGCTCGGATGTTCCGAAGCCGTAATGCCTGCTCTGTCACAACTGTGGCTTGCGGATTGTGCATGATTAACTGTGATGCAGTGATATTCACAATGGGACCCTGTCCCACCCCACCAGTGCCACCTTGGAGGTGTGCCGGACCCCCAGAACCACCTTGGCCACCTATGCAGGATAATTAATTCTTTTCTTGCCCCAAGAAAAGCAGTCCCGCACCAGTAATGTGCAGTGATCGAGAATCACCGTCTAAGGAAAACATGAAGCTGTACCAAGCTTGAAAGGGAAGGATATCAACCAGCAGCAACATTTCTACAGGAGGGAAACTGACTTGGGAAACAGAAGTATCACTGCAATGGTGGATGTGGAAGTAGAGGACAAAGAGATGACACATAACGTGGGAGATAAGAGGACGAAGCTAGCCGGGTGCTGATCTTTATCCTGATTACAATCAGTGCCTACGTCTCCACCGTTACCTAGAATCTCACCGCAATTTAGATAGAACAGTCGCTATCATGATACAGCATGTAGATGGACAGCTCTAGAGTCTACACGAGCGCGGTGGGGTACTCCGCGCCCTACCACTACGGTCCAGGATCAAAAGAAGCATAGAAATCTATAGAAATAAAGGCTCTCGAACTCTGAAAATAAAGCTGTCGTGGCTTCGGACAGACACACAGACACACATAATTTTATAAAGAGGAAGATTGTATGCTCTTCCAATGTTTCCTCCTACCACTTTACATCACCAGATGTAGTCGCCCTTCCTTCCTTTGAACCTCGCCTTGACTCAAATCGAATTGACTCTGCCTTGAATCGAATTATTGCACCCTCCACCCTACCCCTACACCCTACACCGGTACGCGCAACACCCACACTGGTCTTCTTCCCCTTGTAGAGTGTGCACAGCGCATCGAACTTGGGCTGGATGCCGGGGCGGAGGCTAAAGGCGATACACAAGTCAGCATGGGTGTCGAAAAATAGTAGGGAAGGCAAGGAGGCAGTAGAGAGCAGTACATGAGGGAAAGAGAGAAGAAGAGAAGAAAGCAAGAGACACGCACATATCCCGCCCCACCCACTCCGTGACCACGCCCACGGGACAGTGCGCGACCGCGACGTGCCCCTCCGCGTCGATCCCGCACAGGGTGGATTCCTGTGTGAAATAGGTAAATTGGTTAGCGAGCGGTTTTTTGAGACTCGGAGGTAAGAAAGGAGGAGAGGGATAAACGAAATTGCGGCAGCGCGATCATGCATGCCCTATGTGTGCAGCACCATCCACCGCCGTGTCCGCATACGGCCTCGTCCCGCGCATTCGGCCCGGGCTAGTCCACGCCCCTCGTCGGCGCGTACAGCACTAGCATCTTCGTCTCACGCCCACGCCCACGTACGCGCGTGCGCCCCGCCCCCGTAGTACACGTCTCCGTTGGCGCGTACAGCAGCATCCCCTCGCGTACGTCGGCCACGGCCCCCGCCGCCAATCTCGACAGCACTCTCCCGCGCCTCCCTTCCCCGTCCGCCCACTCTCCTCCTCCTCCTTCCCCCAAAATCCCCTCTCTTCCAAAACACCCCGAAAGAAACACAAAACTCACCCACAAACCCGCACACACGTTCTCATAAAGCGCCGTTCATAGCTGTACGTCTGGAAGCAGACGAGGTCGGCGGCGGCCATGCCGCGGAGGAGGTCGAGGCGGCCTGCAAATACATTAGTACGCGATAACGATGGATTGAATGACAGTGGGATAGTAGAATGAAAAGAAGATGACAGCGACGCCAGCACGAAGACGCATCGACCGGGCTCAGACAATCGTACGAACACGAGAAGTAGGGAGAGTGCCCGCCCGCTGCCACGGAAGCACGCACACGTATGCATACGCAGAGCACGCACGCACGCACGGATGTGCCCGTCGCCGCACACAAAGAAAGATCGGTCGACGTGCGCCGGCGTCGAGAAAGACAGACGCGCGGGACGGGCGGGAGGCACGAGTACGAGTGTTCGAGCACGCACGGGAACCCCGCCGTCGCGCACTGAGGAAACTCGATGCGAGCTGAGCTGGCGCACAGCACTGGGCTCGTCATCGATGCCGACACATCGCCCCACCACACTCGAGGTCCCGCCAGCACCTCACACAAGATACGCACGCTTCCCGCCGACGCCAACGCATCGCCCCACCACATTCGAGGGCCCGCTAACGATACGCGCCCTTCCTCCCCACCAAACCCCACTCCAAACCCCGCTCCAAACACCCTTCCCACGCAAAACAACTCACGCGCCAACCACCTCACCCCGCCTCCTCGGGAACGCGTGTGCACATGCGCACACAGAGGCCAATCACCAAGGAGTCGTGCGCGTTGTTCGCATCGGGGATGAGGAGGCGGAGGCGGAGGAGAGGGCGGAGGAGGGGGTGTGGATGGGCGCCTGGGGGGAGGGAGGGGTTAGTTGGTGGTTGGGGGAGGAGGAGGAGGAGGGTGGGTCAAGGAAGAGAAGTAACGCGAAAGATGGAGGAAGGGCAGCGTTGGGAGGGCGGCGAAGGAGAGAGGAAGTGGGGCGGAGTAGGAGAGGGTGGGAAGGCGAGGCAGGGAAGGGAAGGGTCGAGAGGGAGGGATAGGTGAAGAGAAGGAAGGGCGGGGGAAGGACTAAACGCGAAAAAAAACGCAAGCGTGGTGGGCAAAAAAGTGGAGGAAAAACGCACCCGGCTCCACACAGGCTTGATGCGCTCGGCAAGGGCGTGGTTGGCGGCGGCGTACGCGGCGTAGTGGGTGTCTTGGCAGGTGTCCTCGGAGGCGATGTCCTGCCAGAGGAGGTAGTGGAAGAGGGGTCAGAGGGCTGTGGGCGAACGAGGGTTAGTAAGAGGTCACGAGATAATAGTGCAGAAGAGAGAGGGAGGGAGAAGGAAGAAACGGCAGGGAACGACGCCTCCGCGATGCGAGCTCCGTCACAAACACGCGAGAGCTCGCGACTAAGCGCACGAAAAGAAGGAAGGGCAGAAACAACACACGACACGCGCGACACGAGATGACTCCACGGACACGCCGTAGCCCGAGTCCAAGCGCTGATGTACAATTAAATAGGAACAGAACGCGCGATAGGGAGAGACGAGGCGGGTTAAATCTGCCAACGACGACGGTCAGGATAAAGGACAGGCCAGGCGCGAGCTGGCTCCGTCCCAAACACAGCTCGAGCGCGCGGTGAAGCACACATTGTACGGGTGAGTAGGAACGCGCGGTAGGAGCAGTAGACATGACGCGGGATAGCTCCGCCCGCCGCCCGAGGTGGAACGTAGAGCCCAGCCTCGCGCAATCGGGCAAAGAAGGGGAGAACGCAGGAGAACGCTGCGCGATAAATCCGTCACAGGCTAAGCGCACATCGTAGAATGGAGTAGAAGCCATAAAACGAGGAAACGCGACGCGGGATAGCTCCGCCCGCCGCCCGAGGTGGAACGTAGAGCCCAGCCTCGCGCAATCGGGCAAGGAAGGGAAGAATGCAGGAGAACGCTGCGCGCGATAAATCCGTCACAGGCTAAGCGCACATCGTAGAATGAAGTAGAAGTCTCGCAAGCGAGCGCGCCATAAAACGAGGAGACGCGACGCGGGAGAGCTCCGCCGATCGACAAGCACGGAGCGGCAAGACCGAGAACTGCGGCAAACGAGCTGGCCGTGACGAACACGCCATAGCTCGAGTCCCAACGCAGATTGTGCAGTCCAGCACAAACGTGCGATGCGAGGAGACGCGAAGCGGGTGTCGCTCGGCCAAAAAGCGCCCCCCTCCCAAAAAAAAAACACAAAGTAGTAGAGACCCGCACTCACTCTGTTTACAATACCCATCGTAATGCCCATGCGCAACCGCGTCCTCCAACCACGGGCACATACACCGTCTTGCGATCGTCATCGGGGTCGGCGGGCTGGTACGTCCCCAGGGTGTCTTCGAGCTTCGCGCGCTCCTCGTCGGTGACGCTCTCGCTGGGATTAATATTGGCTGCGGCGTAGAGGGCGGGGGCAGGGACGCGGTGGAATAGGAGAGCGGCGCGGCGGGTGGGGCGGTTTGGATATCGCCGGTCCAGCCGAGGCCTTGCGAGGGAGCGGATGCCGCTAAGCATGGCGGTGTGTGCGTACGGCGGGACCAGCGTCCACACGTAGTCGCTTTTCTCTTTGAGCACGGGCGAGTCGGTTTCCGGGGGCGGCGTCAAAGGCGCGTCATCGGGAGAAGTGGAAAGAGCGGTTGAGGCTAGCTTGCACAGGGAGATAGTGGCAGACATGCAATACGCGTCCAGAGAGGGGATGTCCGCTGCGCGATGGTCGTATCCATTCGATTGAAAAGAAATAGTTGAAGCAGAAGAGAATTGATTGACGTAACGCGTCCTTCCCACGCGTCTCTCTCCTCCCGCCACCATCACCGACTCGCCTCTCCCGCCCAACGTCATTGTCTAGCAGCCCGACACGACCCGCCTCGACGCACATCACCCACGACCCACTGCGACTGCGTGAAACTCCACATCAAGCAACGTCGTTCGCTCCTGTCCTCGCGCCTCCACGCGCTGCGCGCACATCCTCAGCGCCATACGGCCCGCCGCAAGTACTTGTGCTCGCCCGATGAACACTACCGATGAACACTACCCTACAATCAGCGCGCCCCGCCGCTCAAGCCGCTCTGTCCCTCGCGCCAATCAACATACATGCCCCTGCGCATACCGCGATTCCAGTGCGCGTCGCTGATTCACGCCTCGCGTCCCGGCCCCAACCCCGCGAGGACCCGGATCCCTTTCGACCTGGACCAACGCATCCGCCGCGCCTCAATCTTCTACGCACCGAGCCGAGTCCTACACCATATAGCTGCGCTCAAGCCCAGCGCTCTCTCGATGCAGCGTACGCGTGCGTGTACTTACGTGCCTCCTCTCATACTTATAATGCTCATGCTTCCCTCCCTCCTGGCGCAGGACCGCTACTTCTGGATCTTTACGGCCGCCCGACCAACTCAAATACTTACTACATACACAGAGCTGCTGTTTTGGCATACACATTCATTTGAATCAAATACATCCGGCTTTCTACTTCCGCTTCGAATTCTGCCTAAACTTCAATGCAGCTAACAAAGGAAACCCAACGCGAGCGAATGTCGATGGTCCTTACCTCCTCTGAACTACATCGCGCGTGCTCGACTCGGTGTCCACTCCGACTCGATCTTCACGCAAGTTCAGTCCCGAATACCGACCCATTGAAGTTGAAGGAAAACGTTAACCTCGCGTCCCATCCAGTTCTGCGTTCAGTTCTAACTTCATCCAGCCTTGCGCCCACCCACCCCACCGTCTTGAACACATCTCAATCAAACTCCGTCGAGCCAATTAAACCATCGCAGATTCAAGCCCCATCGTCCCCCCGCGAGAACCAATCAATCCTAATCCGCCCTTCGAGTCGAGTTCGAGCTGAGGTCGAGGTGAATTGTTTGACCGAGAACGAGGCCGAGAACGAGGTGCGAGGGAGGAGAGGAAGGGATACGAAGACTTCGGAAGAAAGGAAAAGGTGGAGAAAGAAATAAAAAGAGCTCGGCATGAGCGCAAGCGGGAAATGGGAACGGGCGGCGCGGTGCGCGGTAAGTAAATGGGTGGCAAGGGGAAAGTACCCCGAATTCGAGTTGAAGCTGCAGTGGGTGAGTCCGAGTCGAGTCGGGAGAGAGGATGGTGCGTCGGTCCTTAACTCGACTCGATAATTTTCGATAAGTTACGGTGTGAATGGAATCGACCTAACTTGACTCACACTGAGTAAACCAGACACGCTGCAATCCTGTCTCTCTCGGTGCCAAAGAAGTCCAATATAATACCACTGGGTGAGGTGACTCGAACCAGGAGGTCCGAGGGAATAAACGTACCAAGACGAAGGCAGTGGATGTGTTCTGGGACAAAGTTGAATTTATTAGTTTCGTGGTTAGACAGAGGTGACACCTTGGGGTATGGGTTTGGATGGTGCGGAGTTGAGATTGACTGTAATCTGCCAATGAAGAACGACTGTAGCCTGCCAACATTAATACTGGTGGGAGAAAGACCCGGAGGAGGAATGAAGGGAAGGCCGACGAAGACTGACCCGAGTCAAGTTAAATTTGCAGGGATGGGCGGATGTGGTTCAATTCAAATTCACCATCGAGATTGGATTGAGCTCTAAAATCTGAGAGGATGAGCGACAAATAAACAGGAATGGGCATAGAATGCTAAGTATGCTTCGATTGAAAGAAGGGGTGCTTGAGTCGGAGTTGAATGTTGAATGTTGTTGAATTGAACTCGACACCGAGGTTGCAAGGACATCAAGATGTGAGTAGAATGACCTGGAATAAGGAAGAATTTAATGAGGGCCTAAGTGGTGAAGTGTGAAATAATGGACTGCAGCGTTCACATTGACCTTCATTAAACTTGGAACCACCCGGAACGCGAAAAACAGTGTTGACTCGAGAAAAGGAACGAACCCGAGATACCACCCATACCTGTATACCCAGGAACTCCCACAAAAAATTCAGGTACATCCAGTGAAGATGCTCACACCTACATCTGCGTGATGTGGGCGTTGAATGAACAAAAACGAATATATTTACATGGAAGACGGTCAAATCAACACCGTGGGAGAGTTTATCAAAAACATTCGGGTTGAGCCGTTGAGCGCAGGCGGGTCAGCGTTCGTCGTGAGAGTGATGAGAGGGTGGGGAGTGTTTACGAGTACTGCAGTATATGGTCTTTTGGGCGGGTAGTGGAGGTTGAGCTGGACCTATGTATGCGGTGTATTGAGAGCTGCGTGGATGGGAGGAGGGAATCAGGGTTGGTGGTTGAACGAGAGGGTGAGAGAAGTAGATTAACTTACAGCGAGGAATGTACTCGTTATGTCGTAAAGTAACCGGAATGCGGTTTTCACATCAAAGCCATGGTTCCCGGGAGCCAATTTTTTGTCTGCAGTTTCTGAGGTTACCCCTCACACAGACCCCAATGAAAAACCCATCAATTTTGCCTACCTCAGGCAGGAAAGCTGTGGTTTTGATGAGGTTATGTAATGAGGAGTGATTTTCTACCGGTTAAATTTATTTCTACAGGACCAAAGAAGAACAAGGTACCCTAGGTATTTTGTGAGTAGGATCCTACACATATATCAATATTTCTGAGATCTTCAAACTCTGTATAATAGCCTTATCACAACTGTCAGGACGACAATACAGTTATTTTTAGAAATTGCTACTGGCGCCTCTGGAGCTCCGAATTCCTTGAGTCTCAATGACTCAGAAAACTCAAAATTCATTATAATTTAAGAATACATTCATTGAAATGACCATTACCACGTTCCCTGGCCCTTGCGGTTGATTTTCCGGTTACTTTACGACACAGCGAGTAGAGGTGTAACAGCTAGTTTTGAATGTGTTCTGGGTGATAAACTCAGACGAAGTTGGAAGAGACCCGAGAAACGGCCGTGGTTGAATGAAGTTCACCTTGGGGTATGGATTTGGATGGTGGTGTTCGAAATTGACTGAAGAACAGCTGTAGTCTGCGAATACTGGAGGGAGAAAGAGACAAAGAAATGAAGGGTAAAGTAATCTGACCGAGTAAGCTAAATTATTTACAAATTAGCCGGCGGTTCAACTGCCACTGTGGTTCAAGGAGTGGTGGTTCAACATCATGATTGTGCGGGTCAGATTAAGCTCTGAAAGAAGAAGGAATGAATGAGGGAAGAACAAAAGGGATTAGGCATAGGATGCCAATCATACCTCGATTGGAATGAGGAAGAGAACAAGGTATCTGAGTCGGGGGGCCAAATGTTGAATTGAACTTGACACCGATGTTGCGGGGACATGAAAATGGGTATTGGAGAACCTAAAATGAACCAGTTTGGGAGAATCATTGTCTCTTGTAGACAAATGCTTCAATAAAGTCATCTTGTGCCTCACTTGTCCAGGAGAATCACAGTAGTAGAATGTAAAGTAATGGACCACAGCATTCACAGTGACCTTGACTAGGCCCTGACACAAAAAAGAAGTGTACATATTCTCTGTGGTGGTCCCTCAACGAAGGGCTAGTTGAACATTCAATTGAGCCAAAAATTGAACCCTCCTTACGTAGTTGAGGCTGCATTATGTCGTGAACATCTGGGCTACTGGGAGAGAGGTCCACGGACCAGGTCCATGGAGCTGTTGATGTCAAGAGGTGCTTGATCTCTGGATCAGCTAATAATTCCCACGACCACCCTCCCCCCTCGAAAAGGAAATGTTGATCAGCGGCAGCACCGGCCAAGTCAACGGCAGCACCGGCAAGATCGGCCCATCACTGCACAACAGGGCCACACGCGTCTCTACTTCCTCTTCATCTCTGCCCGCGTTCACGGCCACTCGTCCTCTGGAACCTCTCTGAAAAAACCTGCAAGCAACATGGAATAATCCCACTGTATATGCTGAACATACACATACATCCAATACCCAACTCATCCGACAAATAATAATGCAAATCCACCGACACAACTCATCCGACAAGTAATAATGCAAATCCACCGACATATTACAGTTCTTTCTCTTCCCTTGTACTAGCATTGAGATTCCTGGGAGAGAAGTGACTCGCAACAAGGAACACGCGAGGTCTTTTGGTCTCGAGAACAGAATCACAGCCAGGGGGTAATTTATTATCAGGGGGAGATGTATTCAGTTAGTTATATTGCTGGAAGCCTTGTGTGAGTATCTGGGAAGTAAGAGGGAAGATAGAGAGGAAGTCGATGTGCTAGCGCAGCTCATCCGAAAATGGGAAGTGGCTGTGCTGCCCCTGTTCCGCATTGATATCACTGATCTCGCTTCGTCCACATCATATTTGAAGATCCAGAGATCAAGCACCTCTTGGTTGATGTACCTCTCCGTGGACCGCACGTGAACCGTGGGATTGTGGGGGAGAACCAACAAGTGTGGACCTCAGCGTGGACCTGAGCATGGACCTGCCTTGGACCTGCTGTGGACCCGAGCATGGCCCTCGGCGTGGACCTGTCGTGTATGTAACAGTATTTTCGTGTTGACAGCATCAACAGTCTTAGATTTTGATCACAAGTTTTGCAGGTGCATGAACCTGGTAGGAGGCCTGTTAACTTCCCATCAATTACATTAGTGGAGAGACGGTAATACAGTACACTTCTGCTCTCCAACGAGGGCCTTCGACCCAAGAAAATTTCTGGGACTTTTTTCCTATCCAGGAAACTGACAAAAAGAATGTGATAGAAGTCGAGGTGGGTTGGCGGACCGTGGTCCGATGATGTTGTTTCTGACTTTGGTCCATGCTGGGGTCCTTGGTGATTCACACCACAGTTCTGGGTTTCCCATCACCAATATGGCTGAGGTCCATGTACAAGTCCGTCCTCAAATAAATTAGGTAAGAGGTCTACAGTCTATGGTCCACGGTCCGAGGTCCACGGTCCATTTAGAGGTCCATGGACCACTTTCCCTATGGATCCGACACTATGATTATGTCTGACCCGGTCAATTTGACCATAATGACAGTCATCAGGAAAAAACCAAAATGCTATGATAGAACATGGCCTTTATGTGGCTCTCTGGCGGTCTTTGAATGTCTATAAGTCGACCACCATTTTTATGGATGTCTATGGGTGTCTATGGGTGACTCTAGAGTTTCGTCTCGCAGCGTCAATGTTTATGACAGTCTATAGGTCACCAGTCTTTCAAACGTGATTTGACCCACCTATCTTACAATCAACGGTTCATGGAGCCCCTGCACGGTGTGCTCCCCTATGAGATCACTGGGCTTGAATAATTGATTGCATTAGCGAGAAAGTCAACGCAAATCTGCGCGAGACAAAAGTGCTAGTCAATTTGAGAATTACCATATCAAGAGACTTTAAAGATCAACAGGATTCACGATTGTACACTTGCAGTTAATTTTGCGCAGAAACCTGCGCGAATAGCCAGCATCAACAGTGTTTCAACGGGGAATTTCCAGTACTCACGTTCAGAATTATTGTCCAAAATGATGTGAAAAGTACGCGATTTTGATCTCTACCAGATGACCCGTGTAGTTGCCGTGTAGAGAATTAACTCACAGTCGTGAACATCGTGCAATGCCAGGCGTTGCCAATCGCGAATAAGAGGAGGCGATGGTGCCGTAATGTCACGTGGACGCGGAAATGGTTCGGTTTGATGAGGGACAAACAAACACCCACTTCCTTCGCTTTCTCTTCCACCACTCTCATCGAGTCTCGACCTGGTCTCAAGGGCTCCTTGCCACTTTTTACTCCCGCTGGAATCTACTCTGGTGCGAATCACATTGCTCATTGCTCGATGGCTGCATATGGGGTGCGTATTTTCCCTTTAAATTTCGGTTAGTGCTCGACGGTGGCTCCTGGCGGACTTCAGGTGCGCTCTCTTTCAGTTTTACTCGGCATATTTCATCTCCTCTTTACTTCAAAACTTCCTTCCCGTCACTTTACCTAGCCAATCCCGCATATTCTCCGGACTGCCCACCTCCCTCCTAGTCGTCTTTCCCTTCCCAGCTTATCCTCTCCTTTTTTTCCCTGCTTTTATTGGCCACTGATTTATATTTCATTTCAGTATTTGGTGCCTCAAATCAAGCTGCCGAGGGTTGCGCACGCAGCCAGTACATCACAAGCTCAATCAGCCTCCCATTTCGGCGACCTTTATCATTGATAGCCGCGCAGTATCAATCTTTGGCTGCCACAGCGCGCGCTCCACAACGACACCTGTTGGGGGATTCACAACACTGTAGCAGTATCCGGTACAGCTTTCACCTGCATTACAAGGTTTCGCCTCCCCGACAATCTCCCGTCGAAATTCTCTGTTGTCCGCCACTCCAAGTCCACTGTCCAACACTCAAACCACAAAGGCATCTCAAGTCCATCGCCAACCTCGCCATCGTCAAGACCGCGGCCTCGAGCTTTCCAAGTGCCGCCGCGATCAAGGCTTTCCGTCGTCAAGATCTCCCGGAGCCCACCGCCCTCAAGACACCAAGTCCTACGGTCGTCAAACCTTCCACGTGCAGAGCGGACAAAACTGAGTTTTACCTCAAGTTCCGGACTCATCAACGCTCAAGACTCCGTGGCTCCCGGTCCGCCGCTGCCGACACCGCGTCGACACTCGGACTTGAACAAGAATGAAGGCAGCAAAATTGACCCGTACTCTCGATCTACCCATACGGCGCAACGGCGAAAATTTAATATTTCAAGACCCACAATGCAAACTTCCAGGCGTCATCTCAAGTTATTGGCGCCTTCTTCACTCAAGTAGATATTCAATCACTCCACGACTCTTACCGGTCTTGTTATCACGTCACTTGTGACCTCCGCTGGCTTTCGTCAAACAACAACCGATCATTCTGAATTCGCAATATTTGACGCTCCTGTACGCACATGTCAACGTCACGGGCGTCTTCTTCCCCTATATTGTAGATCTGTGTTCCAGGCGCCGCGATCTATATATATATGTTTTTTGCCATTTTTTGTGTGTTTTTTGAGTGAGTATGAAAAAAAAAAAAAGTCGACAACTCTCATAGAAAACAGGCTAGTTTCATAGAAAATCAACGTTTATGGGTGTCTATGGGTGTCTATGGAGTTGTCCCCCCCCCCTCCCACCTTGCTATCATAGAAGCCCATTGTCTATGGCGTCTATGACGTCTATGTGGGTCTCTGCGGGTCTATGGGGCTATTTTGGTTTTTCCTGATGGTTATTTACACCATCTAGAATAACTCAAGAAGAAGAAAAGTACCTGAAGTCGAAGCATGATGACACCCACCCTATCCCCAAGATGCCCGCGGCCGAGACATACTCAATAGTACAGTTACATCTGGATCCTCATTTGAGAAAGCTCAACAAACAGCCTTCATGTGTATGTGGCTCAGTGCACAAGCTTACCTGTTTCCATTCAGAGAAAGTATATTTTCACTCTGTATATACCTTGACTGGTTATCACAGGCAATCTTTCAACAATAATTGGTTTAAAAGGTACCTGCGGTCATCACCACATTGCTTTCCACTACATACTGTCCAACAGTTCCTTGATCTCCAGGGTGTCTGGATGATTCTCACCTAGAACCTGTTTCCGTTTCTCCAGGACAAGAACCCTAAGTTCTTTAGCCTTTTGATGCTCTCCCAGGTTTGAGTATGAGGTGGCCAGGTCACCAATGGTACGCAGAGTGTCTGGATGATTCTCCCCAAGGACCTGTGTCCGTTTCTCCAGCACAATAACCTCGAGTTCTTTGGCCGCTTGATGCTCCCCCAGGTCCGAGTATGAGTTGGCCAGATTACCCATGGTATGCAGGGTGTATGGATGATTCTCACCCAGCATCTGTGTCTGTTTCTGCAGGGCAATTACCTCCAGTTCTTTGGCCTTTTGATGCTCTCCTAGGTTTGAGTATGACCTGGCCAGGTTACCCATGGTATGCAGGGTGTCTGGATGATTCTCACCCAGAACCTGTCTCTGTTTCTCCAGCACAACACCCTGGAGTTCTTTGGCCTTTTGATGCTCCCCTAGGCCTGAGTATGAGATGGCCAGATTACCCATGGTACGCAGGGTGTCTAGATGATTCTCACCCAGAAGCTGTGTCTGTTTCTCCAGCACAACACCCTCAAGTTCTTTGGCCGCTTGATGCTCTCCCAGGCCTGAGTATGAGACGGCCAGGCTACGCATAGTATGCAAGGTGTCTGGATGATTCTCCCCCAGGACCTGTGTCCGTTTCTCCAGCACAATAACCTCGAGTTCTTTGGCCGCTTGATGCTCCCCCAGGTCCGAGTATGAGTTGGCCAGATTACCCATGGTACGCAGGGTGTCTAGATGATTCTCACCCAGAAGCTGTGTCTGTTTCTCCAGCACAACACCCTCAAGTTCTTTGGCCGCTTGATGCTCTCCCAGGCCTGAGTATGAGACGGCCAGGCTACGCATAGTATGCAGGGTGGCTGGATGATTCTCACCCAGAACCTGTTTCCGTTTCTTAAGCACAATGCCATTGAGTTCTTTGGCCTTTTGATGCTCCCCCAGGTTTGAGTATGAGACAGCCAGGTGACCCATGGTAAGCAGGGTGTCTGGATGATGGTCACCCAGAATCTGTTTCTGTTCCTCCAGCACTTCTTTCTGTAGTTTCCCAGCTTGTTTGTCCCTTCCCCCTTCCCAAAATATCATTGCATATTGGAACTTGAAAACCAAGGCTACTTTTGTGTTCATCTGTACAGTCAATTCGACATGTGGATACAATAGCAGGCTTGTCAATTGCATATCCCGCTGTGGGCGTTCTGAAATAGCCATGCCAAGTATGGACCCCATGGTGAACATGTATCCTTCTGGGTTTTGAACTGTCTCGCGACTCCAAGAATGTACCAATGGATGAATAGAAAAGACCTTCTTCTCTGCATCAAAGGTAATCAATGAATAGGATTGGACCTCATTGGTAGCATCTAGAAACTGCGAAGAGTCCCATTCTCCAGTTGGTCCCAGAAAATGTGAGAGGAACTCCAGAGGCTTCTGTAGTTCTTCTTTAGATGGACCATTAGAATCAAACTGGTACTTTGATGCATAGCTGAAGATTTCCTCTGAGATTCCATTATAATGGAGGAATGAACAATGCTGCAAGAACATGGCAGCTGATGGTGTAAGCCGGTCAAAACTCATTTGCCATGTTGTGTACACCGTCCAGGCATATTGGTCATGAGACTGTGCAGGCTTTTCACTAAGCAGTCGTGCTTGGTTCTTTGTATAAAGAGCCAGATAACCATCCAGATTTCGAGATTTGGATATGTATGCACCAGCCTGAACGATTGCGAGAGGGAGATAGTGTAATAGCTAAGCAAGCATGAAAAATTGAGTAAGTTCCCAGGGTTAATTACTTGTCTTACCTTGACAATTTCTGCTGCAATTTCTTCAGTGCGAACTGTGACCTTCTGTGAAGCACTCTTGAGTAATAATGCCACTGCATCTTCCTCTTCCATGTCCGACACAAGGGAGTTGGATCCAGCATAAACACACATTCCTGGATTCCGAGAGGTGATAATGATATTCCCGTGATTGCACTGAGGAATATAATCATGCAGATTGATATTGGGGTCATCTGCATTGTCAAAGAAAAGTAGCCATTCTTCAAGTTTGCTGGCCAGCCATAGTAAGCCATCCTGTGGAGAATCTCCAAAATCTTTCTGCACAGCTATGCTCTTGAGACCTGTCTCAATCATTGTGATGGTGCTGGTGTCAATGAAAAAGATGTCCGAGAAGCTGACATACAACTACATCAATAAATACTTCCCAGTTGGATGATTAAGCTCACTGAGATGATGACTCCTTTATGAATTTCAGAGCAATCTGTGTTTTTCCGGCTCCTCCGAGTCCATGTAGCACATAAATGTGTTGGATCCCAGAGTCAAAAAAAAAATGCTGCATTTTCTCCAGGATCTCCTGTCTGCCACAGAAGATTCTTGATGGAGGAGGACAATGACTGGCAATTTGAGATGCTCGGACATTCCGAAGCTGTAATGCCTGGTCAGTGGCAACTGTGGCTTGCAGATTGTGTGTGATTAACTGTGATGTAGTGATATGCACAATGGGACCCTCCCCCACCCCACCAGTGCCACCTTGGAGGTATGCCCGACCCCCAGAACCACCTTGGCCACCTATACAAGATGATTAATTACTTTCACGCTCCAAGAAAAGCAGTCCCGCACCCATGATGTTGAGTGATCTAGGATCACCATCTAGCGAAAACATGATGCTGTGTTGACCTTGGGAGGCAAGCATATCAATCACCAGAACCATTTCCACAGGAGAGAAACTGACTTGGGAAACAGAGGTATCACTGCGGTAGTGGATGTGGAAGTAGAGGACAAGGAGATGACACGCAACGTGGGAGACACGAAGACAAAGCTGGCAGATGCCGATCTTTATCATGATTACAATCAGCGCATACTTACGTCTCCACCGTCCAATGTTACCTAAATGTGGTCGAGATCAAGCATCACGAGGGCCGGTGTCGAATAGGTCCAACGGCTCGCCACACCAACGAAAACTCCAGCGGACAGCGGAAGAGCGCAAAAAAAGCCCTGCAACCCTCTACCCCCGGTTAGTATGATTTAAACGATTTTCTGCACCATTCCTACGGGCAACTCTTTCAACCCGTGGTTGGTTTTCTGGTCTGAAATCACCTGCAAATTGAACTCCCAAGAAAATACCAATGAGGAATCAGGATCCAACTCATCATGGAAATATTGCCTAGCTACCGTGAGAGCAGAATTTTGGGGCTGCATTGAATTTTTTCCCTCGTCACACATATTTCGGGTCGCTGTCGAATTGTCCTTGATTTGAATGCAATAGTACCGTAGATAAAGAACTACCGTTGTCTGATCGACTAACTTCCCAGAATGAACTCATCCATTGCTGTGCATCAGGCTGCTCCAGCTCTAGAGTCTACAAGTGCGCCCCACCACTTCAGTCCAGGACCAAAAGAAGCATAAAAATAAAGGCTGTCGAATTTTGAAAATAAAGCTGTTATAGCTTTGGACAAACAGACACACATAATTTTATAAAGATTGTACACTCTTCCAATTTTTCCTGCACACCTAGTACCTACCTACTACTTTACATCACCAGACATGGTTGCACTTCCTTCGAGCCTTGCCTTGACTGAAATTGAATTAACTCTGCCTTGAATCGAATTATCGCACCCTACACCCTACCCCTACAGCCACCGGGACGCACAACACCCACATTGATCTTCTTCCCCCTCGTAGAGCACGCCCAGCGCGTCGAGCTTGGGCTGGATGCCGGGGCGGAGGCTGAAGGTGATACACGAGTCAGCGTGGGTGTCGAATAAATCATAGGGAAGGCAAAGGAGGGAGTGGTATGAAGGGAAGTGAGCGCCGTTCATCTTGGTATCAAGAAAGTGAGGAAAGCAAAAGTGCGGAGAGGGAGGATATAAGTGAACGCGAAGGACGAAAATGGAAGGGTAAAGATAAAGAGATAAAGAAGAAAGGACACGTACATATCCCGCCCCACTCCGCGTCCACGCCCACAGGACAGTGCGTGACCGCCGCGACGTGCCCCTCGGCGTCGATCCCACGCAGGGTGGATTCGTAGCTGTGTGGAGTAGGTAAATTAGTTAGCGAGCGGCTTTTAAGAAAAGAGGAGAGGAATAAATGAAATTGCGGCAGCGCGCACGCGACCATGCCCCGACTATGCACGCACCATCTCCTCGCGCGTGTGCAGCACCTTACATCGCCGCGTCCATATACAGCTTCGCGCCCTCGCACTTGCCCCGTGCCAGCCCGCGCCCCTCGTCGGCGCGTAGAGCACTAGCATTATCCCCGCGTACGCCGCGTCGGCGCGTCCCGTACACCGCCGTGCCCACATACACCCTCGTCCCCCTCCATGCCCCCTCCATCGCGCCCAATCCCCTCGCCACCTAACCCTCAACCCTCCGTCTCGCCCCACCCTCTCCCCCGGCCCCGCCTCTTACCCAAAAATCCCACTCCACAGGGAACGAAACAAATGAAGAAAAACAGCGGGAAACTCACCCGCACACCCGCAAACGTACTAATAAAGTGGCGACTATAGCAGTACGTCTGGAAGCAGACGAGGTCGGCGGCGGCCATGCCGCGGAGGAGTTCGAGGCAGCCTGCGAATGCATTACTTAGTGCGCGATAAATGAGAGTGGGATAGTAGAATGAAAAGAAGAAGACAGCGACGCCACCACGAAGACGCGTCGACCGGCCGGGCTCAGACAGCGAGCACAACGGCGGATGGAAACGTACAGCACGAAGCACAAACGCACGCCGCCTCGATTGTACGAACACGAGAAGCACCACGGAAGTACGCACACGTACGCATAGGCAGAACGAACATGCACGCACACATTTGGGCGTCGCCGCACACAAAGAAAGGTCGGTTGACGTGCGCCGGCGTCGAGAAGGCAGACGGGCGGGACGGGCGGGAGGCACGAATACGAAGTCACGCCGGCTCTCGCACCCCACCCGACACGATGAAACTCCACGCGAGCTCGCGCACAGCGCCGCGCTCGTCATCGACGCCGACGCGCCAGCATCCCACATCGAAGGTGAAGAGAATGAGGAGGCGGAGAAGAGAGGGAAGGAAGGTATGGAGGCAAATAGAGCGGGGAGGTAAAGAGAAAGGAGGGAAGGCAAGCACGGAGCAGCGAAGGATAATGTTGGGAAAGCGCGGGAAGAAGAGGGATGTGAAGTTTGGTAACATGAAGAGACGGGGAAAGGTGCGAAGGCAGAAGGTGCGGAAGGCGGATGGTGTGGATGGTGTAAGCAAGGAATGAAGTCGGGAGGATGAAATAAAGGGAAAATTCAAGGAAGGAATGTAGGAAAGAGAAGTGAAACGAAAACTCACCCGGCCTCCACGCACTCTTGATGCGCTCCTGGTTGGCGGCGGCGTACGCGGCGTAGTGGATGTCTTGAGATGTCTCCTCAGAGGCGATGTCCTGCCTGAGGGGGTAGTGGAAGAGGAGGGGCTAGAGATCTGTGAAAAAAAGTAAACGAGGGTTAGTATTAGCGTTATAAGATAAATGAGGAAGGGAGAAAGGGATATGGAAGGGAGGAAGCGGGGACGCGCGCAACTAAAGAACCGCGCCAAGAAATCAGGACGTGCGCAACGCAGCGCGTCGTACAATTGAGCAGGAGCGCGCGATGAGAAGTGGAGATGCGCCAGAAAAAATAAAAAACCGGCACAAAAGAAGAGGGAGGGATGACCCCCGGAATGCGGCGCAGGGGAGCTCCGTCCCAGAAACGCTCAAGCCCGCGGCCGCACGAAGAGAAGGAAGGGCAGACAACGCGCGAGCACGCATTGTACAACGGGAGTAGGAACGACAACGCGGGATAGCCGCCATACGACAATGGTCACAGTCAAGAGAGCGCGCAGGGGACGACGGCAGAGAGCTGGCTCCGTCCCAAACACGCGATGGCTCGAGCCCAAGCACATAGTATGGGATTGAGCAGAAAAGTACGGTAGGAGGAGGAGAGATGACACGGCAGAACTCCGCCCAAAACGCACGCGCCGCCCAAGGTGGAATGTAGAGCACAGTCTGCGCAATCGGGCAAAGAAGTGAAGAAAGCGATAGGCACAACGCTGCGCTACCGGCTAAGCGCACAGCGCACATCGTGTACGAGCATCGCAGGCGAACGCCAGACGGTATGCGAAACGGGAAGCTCCGCCCAACGACGAAGACGGGGCGGCAAGACCGATGACTGCGCCGAGCGAGGTGGGATAGACCCTACCCGAGCTGGCGGTCACGAACACGCCACAGCTCAAGTCGAAGCACAGTGTACGATTGAGGAGGAACGTGGTGTAGGAGGAAGAGATACGACGCGGCCTAGCTCCGCCTACAACGCGCGCACCGCCGGAGGGGACGCGGAGCGCAGTATTAGTCTTGCGCAAGGGCAAGACAAGAAGCAGGACAGGCGCAGCGCCGCGCGCGATAGCTCCTTCGCAAATAGAAACCGAGCGCACATCGTACAGTTGATCAGGACGAGCAGATGCCTCGCACGCGGCATGCTAAACTGAGGCGGAGCACAGCATTTCCAGCGCGCGCACGATGGCAGGAGAAGCATCCGGCCAAAAAAAATGATAGAAAGCCGTACTCACTCTGTTCACAATATCGATCGTAATGCCCATGCGCGACCGCCAACTACACCGGCACATACACGGTCTTGCGATCGTCATCGGGGTCGGACTCGGCCGACTGGTACATCCCCAGGGCCTCTCTGAGCTTCACGCGCTGTTCCTTGGTGACGCTCTCGCTGGGGATCGCTGCGGCGCAGAGGCAGGGCAGGGATGCGGTGGAAGAGGAGAGCGACGCGGCGGGTGGGACGGCTTGGTCCAGCCCAATGGTGACGGAGAGGGAGCGGATGCGGCTGAGCATGGTGGCGTGGCCGTACCGCGGACCCGCGTCCATACGTCGTTGCTTTCCTCTTCGAGTACGGGTGAATCGGCCTCGGGGCGGCTTCAAAGGTGCTTCATCGGGAGAGGGGCAAGAGCGGTTGAGGGTGGCTTGCAATACGCGTCCAGAGAGGGTATTCTTGCTGCGCGATGGTCTGCCTCGAGTAGTCCCTTCGATTGAAAAGAACTCGTTGATTTCGGTTGAAAGCAGAAGAGAAAGGAGTAACGTAACGCGTTCTTCCCACGCATGTCTCTCTCCTCCCGCCACCATCGCCCACTCGCCTCTCCCGCCCCAACTCCCCATCAAGCAGCCCGTTCGCTCCTGCTACTCAAGCGCCAACCGTGACGCCCTGCGCGCAAATCTTCGCATCATACGACCCGCAACAACGTGTGCTCGCCCGCTAAACACTATCGTGCGATCCGCCCGCCCGCCGCTCAAGCCTCTCTGTCCTCGCGCCAATCAACGTACCTGTGGCTCCCTTCCGCGCACACACATCGCCGGCGCCCTCGTCCCGACCGACCCCGCAAGAGGATAGGAATCAACGTAACGTCTCCCATCCGCCGCGCATCAATGTACCGCTGCGCACCGACCGCGCCAATCCCGCTGCTACCACTATAATGCAGCGTACGCAGGTCCCGTTCCCTCTTGCTCATGCAGTTTTACTTCCCTCCTTGCGCAGAATCCCTACCTCGAAATCTCCGAGCCAGGCGACGAACTCGTATACCTGTAGAACGCAGCTACTGTTTGTGCGGCGTACAGATTCAATCAAATACACTGTGTTCCTCCATTTCCTGCGGCTTCAAACTAAATCAAATGAAAGCCAAGTAAATGAACGCAAATTCAAGCGCAGAGATTCCTCCTTGTTTACCTCCTCCCTGCGCCCCGTAAGCTCTTCGGCCCTCCCTCGAGTCTGCACCAATACTTGCTTGTGCCGGCAGCTCAGTAACGCCTCTGCCCTACTCTCACCGCCGGCCAACGCGCACCACGATCTTACCCGTCGCCGAGCCCGATCCCGCGCGAACACGCGCCTTCGACCTGCATCAACGCATCCGCCGCGCCTCTACCCACCGACCCGAGTCCCACACTCGACTGTGCTCAAGTCGCGCGCGATACGGCAATCCAGCATACGCGTGTACGTCCCGTCGCCTCATACATGCCCGTCATGCTAATTCTCTTCTTACTTCCCCCTGCGCAGAATCCCTACCTCTAGATTCAAGCCGGGCAACGAACTCGCGCAATACTTATCGCATACATAGAGCGCGAGTAGCTGCTGCTTTTTCCTGGGGTACAGATTCAATTCAATACATTGATTTCTATATTCCCCGGCCTCGACCACTTGAAGCTGGATCTGATCCATGAGGAATGAACGATGAACGAACGAAACCAACGCAAGATTGGCGCGCAGAGGCTCGTTCCAGTTCCGTGCGAGCTTCTCCGTTTGTACTCATACTCAATTGCCTCCGTGGCGACGACTTCGACGCAGTGCTCACCGGTGATTTGATTTTAAATCTATTCAAGGTAAAGGCTCGCGTACACCTCAAAACTCAAAGCCCGCCCTTCTCAAACCCACCACCGAATCCACCCCTCTCCTCTCTAAAATCCACCCACCTCAAATTCCTTTCTCTCAAATTAAGGCTCATCGACTCGCTGCGAAAATTAATCCATCCCAATCTGCCGCCCATCGCGCAGAGTCCGAGCACTTACTAGCTCGAGAGGTGAATTTAGCTGGAAATAGGGATTCCCGGTAGGGTAGGGTTCAGAGGTACGCAGAAAGAAATGAAATGAAACAAACTTACGTTACCCGGTTACCGGGTGTGAGGAGTGGGTTAGAAGCAGGAAGGTGCCCCGGATTCGACTTGTTAAAGGCGCGCGTAAGCCGCGTGGGGAAGAATAGGCGGTGGTCCTTGGCTCCGGAATTCAAATTGTCAGCGCAACCTATCACCACCAATTTTCTGAGACATGTGGGCCATGTGGAAGTCACATTGAACTCAGGTTCAAAGTCCAGCTGATGCTGCATGGAACTCAGGTGGTGGCCATGTTTGTACAGGAATCCCCACACTGTGTCGCCATTGCATCTGGTGGACATCTGTTCACCCACATTGTATCATACTCCCAACCCAGCCATATTTTATGTGGTGCACTCAGTGTTCTCCCGCTCAGCCCTCATAACATGACCACTCCGTTCACTGAACGATTCCGACGTCTCACGCAACCTCACTCTCAGACTATTCTTGGCCATTGAACAATTATATTGTGAAAAAACACCTCAGGCGAACACCTGGATGCCCCCTGTTAGGATAGTTTGGGGGGTTGGGTATGACCCCCCAAAGAGGACCCCCTTTTTTAGTGTACGCACCCATGGTGCTGGATGCATCCACCGGTTTTGTGCATGGGTGCATCCAGCCCTCCCTTTCAAATTATGTGAACATGGTAATGGAATAAACTATTTTACTGCACTCCTTTGGTGCTAACCATGCAGTGTAGTACGAGTCTATAACAATTACCTGCGTAGAGCAACAGTGAAATGACACTGCCATCTCTGTGACTGACAAGATAAATTCATGGTATTACCATAAGTATTAGCTCAAACAAGGTGAGTTTGCAAGTCCAAGGTAGTACAGGCTTGTGCAGACTTCTCATGGCTTTGTTGTGAGAATGCTAAGCTTGTGGCAACCCATACGAAATGTATGCACACTACCTTCTTGAATGCCCAGCCCTTGAACACCTTCGCCCTCCCCTCTATGCTGGCAGCAAGGGCAGCTGGGCACTTTGACTCCCTCCACATGTCAACTCTTCTCTCTGAGCCGAAGGTCCTGAAGGCGACGGGTGCTTTTGTACAGTCCTCGGGACAGTTTGATGGAGCAGCGATGGGGTAGCGGTACTGAGAGGCACACTAGGAGGGTGGATGGTGGCAGAACGGGGGCGAAGGTCCTGAAGGCGACGGGTGCTTTTGTACAGTCCTCGGGACAGTTTGATGGAGCAGCGGTGGGGTAGCGGTACCGAGAGGCACGCTAGGAGGGTGGATGGTGGCAGAACGGGGGCGGGTGAGGATGGCATCAGTTTTTTCTTTTTCTCTCTCTTTTTAGTAGGTGGCAGAGCTATGGTGGGATCCACGGCCGAGTTGCGGCTCAGCCAACAAAAACCCTGAGCCCAGTTTACCAAGTTTACTCGTACTCAAGGCTGAAAATAAATCTCATATTTCTGCTAACTAGGTACATTATAGCTACTACACAATACAAAGCACTTTGAAAAAACCAACAAAGCCCTTAGTGGCTTGTCGCAGTTAACTTCGGGCCATGTGCGTGATATGTGCATTTAAGGCACACAACAATCGTGTGCCTGGATCTTTGCCCCCTGCGTATAGTTATTAATCCCTCAGAATGCACTCATAGAAACCCACCATACAATACATTCGCTTACTCCCGTAAGTACTGCTACCATCGCCCCACCGGTGCTTTCCCAATTAACCTTCTTTCTCTCCCCAAAATATGACAATCCTACCCACGAGATTAAGTTTCATCAGAATAAACCTACCTATTCTTGCACTGGATGCACCCACTACACGTCTTGTGGATGCATCCATACATTGAAAAAGGATGTGTCCACTAGGGTCTGGATGCACCCATACTTGCCTTCAACGGCCGTCCTGGGTGCATCCAGCTGTCGGTGGATGCAACCATTGGTTGAGTTGCGGGTCCATCCCCTCTACATACAGGGTGCATCCATGCCTTCTTATGGATGCACCCACATGTCTGTGGTAAAAACATGGTGGGTGCATCCGGAATACCTTTTTCAAACTCAGGGTGCATCCGGGTAGCGGGTGGGTGCATCCAATCCAGCAGGTGCACCCAGAGGTGACTTTGTGAGTGATGGGTGCATCCTGTACATTTTATTGATATGTTGGGTGCATCCACAGACAACTCTTTGACCCATGGGTGCATCCTGTACATTTTACGGTTCTGCTGGGTGCATCCGCAGGCAAACTTTCTGGCCCATGGGTGCATCCTGTACATTTTATGGTTCTGCTGGGTGCATCCACAGCCATTTCTGACATCCAGGGTACCCTCTATGCCTATGTGGTACCTCACACAACATATCTTATTTTTTAGGTCCATAGTACCTCACATGGCAGCTTAATCATGGGAGCTCCCATGTGATTTTCTTTTTGGCCATGGTACCATTTTATCAGGTCATGGGAGGTACCACCACCTCAAGTTTCATCTTTGAGTTTTGCTTACTCAAGTATCTTACCTCTCTCCCTTCAAACTCAGCAATTTTCGTTGCATTTCCCAAAACGGCGACTCAATGCCTGCATCCCAAAAAGGAAGTTGAACTCGGAACAAAAAAAAAAACAACTTGAGGTGAAAACTCAAAAGGCATCTCAGAACTGGCACAATAGATGTTAATTACAATGCAACACCAAATTTCACTCTCAAAACCCCCGCGCGATGTAGCCCCGACATCAATCCCAGCAACTTTCATGTTGTTTCCAAATCGGGCGACTCACCACCTGCGTCCCAAAAAGGAAGTTCGGACTTGGCGAAATTTTTTGAAGCAGTTTTTTTTTTTCATTTCTTGTTGAAACGTATGTAGAACACCTCGCAACTGCAAGTTCACCCTCTTTCCAGAACTCGACACCAACCTCTCAAAAAGGGAAGTTTCAAATAAAACAAGTCGAAAAGAACTTGTATTGCAACGCAAAGAACCAGTAAAGAAAATTCATATTTAAACAGAAACCGACGTCTAAACTACTCAATGAAACACGAAGCCGCAGGCGCTAAGGAAGCAATGAGTAAAATAGTCTCTGGCATAAATTTAAGAACGTACACATCATAGAGGACCCCGCAGTTCTTGCGTCGGACCTTGAATGTTCCTTCGATTGAAAAGTCTAGAGAGCAATTGCATCAGTCAGACTGGGGGCACCGTGTGAAGGATAAACGAACCGAAGTCATGTTCACCCGGGCCTGGAGATTAAATAAATGTGTCAGTCAATTGAGGGGCATCGGTTGGAAGAACATACCGGTGTGATGAAGCTCATACGCGAATAGGGGGAGGTCGACACCATAGAATGGGAGCTCGCGTAAGGCCCACGACCTCCACGACTCAGTGGCTTCACCGATGAAGCCCCCGTCACTCGCATATCCATTGCCGAATTGGTCGGGGTGGCACATAAAATCCAAGTGGTCGGGGTGGCGCATCCAATATGCAGGGATGGGGCAGGGCAGCGGGAGGTCGACGCCGTAGAACGGGAGCTCGCGGAGGATGGCGGTGATGGCAGAGTGCATGGCGGGAGAGTTGGTTAGGTGGTTGTTGGATACAGAGCACAATGACGCACCTTTATATATTCAAATGCCATTGCCACCTCTTCCCTAATGCGGACGGCTTCCTCCTTTTAGCGAACAATGCGCTTTGGTGCTTCCGCGCATGCGCAAGCTGCAACGTGCCCGCTCAATCAATTGGTTTGGATAATTGATTTAATTCGTTCGACGTACACTGAAGACCTTTGACTGCAAGTCCGCACACCAAAATTCCACAAGTACTTTCACCAATTGAAAGGACATGACAGTTTAATACAATAGCAATTTATCAAGTAGCAATTGAAGAGAAATGAGAAGTACACGCAAATATGTTAATTAAGTAAATCTACACGGCAGCAGGAGCAGGAGAACCGTAGAAGAGCGCCGCAGGCAGGATGCCGGCGTCCTTCGAAGCGGCGATTCCGAACCCCTCGAGTGCGTCCTTGAAGGACCGCCCTGAAGTTGCAATCAGGCAACGACAAGACATTGAAATGAAGAAACGTACCACGCGTGTAATTGAGGATAACGTCCTCGAAGTCGTTCTCGTCGGATTCCGGGTGGCAAGTCCACTGAAAGGTGGTCTTGGTTTCCGTGCCCGAAGGGGAGTCCACGATGTACCCCTCGTGAGCGAAATAGCGGCAGATGCTCGCGATCTATAAAAGCAGTTAGTTGGAAGTGGCGTTATGGAAAGGAAACACGCACACGTCGCCTCCAAATCAGCCCGCCGTCTGTCGCCTTGCGGGTAAGGGTTGCACAAGTTGACAGTGAATGACTCGAGCGCGAGCCGCTTCATGGTGTCCCGATCCCCGCCCCCCTGCCGCGCAAGGCCACGGTAGAAGAAGGTCGCCTCGAGCCCTAGGTCGATGGTCTCGCTGTACCGATCCTTGGGCTCGATGTCGACGTCGTATTTCTTGAGCAAAGCGTCGCGGCTGTCGTAGTAGGCACAATAGGCTGGGTTAAGGCCGTAGTGGCGGGTGAGCAAGCCAGTTTCAGCTAAAGCAAAAAAAAAAGTCAAGACTCAGAAGACGTGAATGGGAAAAGCAGACCCACCAGCAGTCTTCCTAGCCATCAACAGGCGAGTGCGTTCCGCGGCGAATGCCCCAAAGTCCTTGTCCACGATGAAGGTGCCGAAGTCGTCCTTGTGGTCCTCAACTAGCGCGATAGATGAGTGGAAGGGAGAAGACGAGCAAGAGAAAACTCACGGGATTGTTGGAGCTTCGCCTTCAACACGGCGTTGTCAGGAGCGCTAGCTGAAGGCGACGGTGAACACCAATGCCTGGGCAAACGCCAAAGGCTTACCTAGTTCTTTCTGCAGGCGCACAATCTTGCGGTTGAGTTGTTTGCGCCTCGGTTCCTGTTCCTTGCGAAGGGCCTTCTCCGCTTCCGGTCCCGGCATAACATGGGCCGGGAAGTCGGGGGACGATGCGCGTGGAAGCAGGCTGGGCGACCTGCGAGGGGAGGACGAGGGAGGGGGCGACGAGGGTGGCAGTGGCGACGAGGGAGGCAGTGAAGACGAGGGAGGCCAGGGGGACGACACTCTGCGGCGATGAGCGGGAACAGTGCGGGAGCGGTGAGCGGGCATGGAGGGCGTTCAGTGGCAAGGTAAACCAGTGGGATTTTCAAGGCGTACCCTGCAAGCCTTATGTACCGTTCCACCTGCGGCCACTGCGCAGTACATTGTTCTGCACAAGTTCCTTCTTGCGACGTTGGTGGCCGTGTACAATGTTCCAGATATTTCCTTTTCGGAGTCTGCTCCGCCGGTCATCAGTGTCCGCTCAATGAGAAGCTGGTTTGGGACGTACCTCGTGGAGACGACGCTCGCGCGTATTGTTCTTGCTGTTTCCTTTTCAAGACCTAAGCCGCTCATCAGTGCCTGCTCAATTAGACTGTTTTGGGACGTACTCGGTGATCCCAAACCTCGGTGAGGACGAGAAACTTGAGGAGGGGAAATAGTTGGTAAAAAACGTAGATAATCGTACAGAATACAAAGAATTATCGCTAATCCTCGTTGTGATACATGTTTGCTCTCGCTAGAGCCTCCAGTGTCCCAAAGCCTTCCTCCTCCCCCGCCGTCAGTGGTTGTAAAATGAGCGGCCCGAAACGGGCGAAGGGGGAGGTGCCGCCTTCCGCGCGTCCTCCCGTGCCTCGGCCACTTTGGCTAGAATCTCTGCCTCGAAGAGATGACCTGTGACAGACGGTTAGAGGAGCCAGACATCACGAAGCCAACTTACGACGGCACCAGCAGAGGTATCGCTCCTCGGGATCCGAATCGTTAAGAAACTTATTGGGTATGTAGAACTCAAACTTCTCGCGGGTCAAGGTCGGACCCAGGGGCTGCGTCTGGTGGGTAAAATCGACAAGTCGCTGACACACTGTTGAAAGGGTTGGTCATTATCACTGCAGGCCCGAAGGAACGATGAGAACACACAATATCGATCGAACTCGACGCGGCGCAAATCATTCCCGCGATAAGGATTGACGACGGTGAAGCAAAAAAGCTCCCCGGCCATACGGTCCATCGAGGCAGGCTGCCCGTTTGACGCCGAGAGCAGGACTTCGTACTCCCTGAGCTCCTTCGCCTTGTGCGCTAACGTAGCGCGCCACTCGTCGTCCACGTCGAAGCTGATACGAAACTTGGTTGCGCACTTCTTGCGGAGGGCAAGATACTGCGCTAGTTTCTTGTGGTGGCGAATAGGCGAATACAGGACTGGTTAAAGATTTGTAAACGAAACAGCCGGCTGGAGCGCGAGATAAAGGTGAACACACCTGCTTCTTGACTCAAGTCATCCAGTTCCGTCAGTATCCGGTTCCTCTCGGCGGTCCACGCGGGGTCGGCAATCTGAGGAAGAAGCGGCCCCAACTCGGCCTCGTAGTTGTTGCCTGCAAATAACAAGTCAGCGCGATCGTCGGTGGTGAGTGGCGCAATGCGTACGCGCGCAAGTGTAAGCGGACAGGGACGTCCACAGCGTCCTCTAAACTGGCGTGCTCTGTCGATACAATGTCAGCGACGCCTAAACAGCAGATTCAGATGTGGGTGTTACATACCAGCGATCTGTTTCTTCCTCCAAACCCGCTTGTTCAGCCAGACGCGTCTCTCTTCAGCTTGGATGTGAAGCAATGTTCGAACGGAAACGTTGGGTGGCAACCCCGACGCGCCTAAGAATGTAGGTCTCCTGTCTTGGTCTCGAGAGGCCAGCAATGATCGCAAGGTCGGCGGCATAGACGAAAGGGCCACCGATTTGGCGGTATGGGGAGGGGGGGTG